>JAVQJV010073776.1:0-12929 GCA_036024995.1 Gadopsis bispinosus | reverse complement strand
CAAGTAAAAGTCCTGCATTGAAAATGTCACTTAAGTATGCACATATTATTACCAAAATTTACTTAAAGTACCCTAAAAGTTCTCAGAATGCAGAAAAATGGCCCCTGTAATTTCATTATTGTTACTGATGCATTAACTATTTTATATTCTAACAATGTATCATATGTATGTCATATGTATATAATCTTAACTTGGAATGTAACTAGTAACTAAAGCTGTCAAACAAATGTATAAAGTTGGAGTATAATGGAAAATAATTTTGTCTGAAATGAGTAGGAATTTAAAGTAAATTTGTACTTGAGTACATATATGCTGTTACGTTACACCACTGCAATTAACATGCAAATACAACATTGTGCTGGCTATTGTTGGCAACACAATATTATAACATTCTTGTAGATTTATGACAATATTTCATATTTATGAAAAACTGCATTAAACATTTAAATGTAGCCCCTGGAAAACACCCAGCACTCTTTTTCTGTACAAGGCAAACACCTCTTGAAACTAATAAAAAATACTATCTTTGAACAGCATGAATTAGTCTAGAAGTACCTGAATGACCAGCAGAGGGGCCACCACTCTGTGAGACACCGGCTCCTCAGCCTGTAGCAACATCTGCCCCCAGATAGCAGAGCTCATTTCAGAATTTGTGCTTAAGGGCCATCGAGCTCCTGGAGAATGACTGTTCCTCTGCGAGTGAGAGGAGAAAGACAGAGGCGGGGAGGGTCAGGAAGAAGCAAGCCGAGTGGCTGTAATGGCTTTTCAGTGTAAATTAAGACGCAGGGTGCTGTTTGGGTCTGCCTCTGCGGAGTGGTGACCCTTATTCACACAGGTCGTCAGTGCCTCCTCACCATCACACACTCGTCACAATAGTTTCTCCTCCCAATCAGCTTCAGACCACCGTTTATCTGACTGCCACTGCCCATAATTTATTACCCCCCCATGTCCCTGCCACTGGGGCTGAGTGTCATCAGGCCTTTTGCCACTCTATAAAGTCACTACAAGGCCCTGGTTTCTCACCCAGACCTCTTGTTGGGCTCCAGCTGTCTGCGGCAGGCTAACCAGTTACAGCAAGGTAATGCTGGTCAGAGAGCAACATATGAAGGTAATGGTTTGTCAGGATCCTTCATTGTCACATTTGTTTGATTGTAACTGACTTGAACAGTAACATGCTGGCATGGCTCACCGCCTCCCAACACACTCGCACACACACGGCCCCCTTGTTTATAGACCGCCGAGGTATGTAAAGAGGTAGGTCCTGCCGAGGTATGTTTAGTCTATTTCTATTTGAAGACACTCTCTCTCACTCCTTTCCCTCTTTTTCTCGCTTTCTTTCCTGTGGTAGGTCTCACAAACAGGTTGCGATCCCATTGTCCATTCATTTTCCTGGCTGCACATCATCATGGGTAATCACCACTTGAATAAACACGCTGATTGGGCCTGCTCCTGCATCCTCATACATGTTAATTCATTTATTTTTTGTGATAAACACTTTCAGTATCACTTTCATTTACTGTATATTTATTTACACACATTACAGATGGAATACAATGGTCCTCTAGTTTTAGTTCTGAAGAAGTAACCACACTGGGGTGGGTGATATGCAGCGAGATTATATTATAAGGCGATAGATTGGGGAAGTGTTTAGCTAATTACGAATCTGTCTGAACCTCATCCGGATCGTCCACAGTGCATCCTTCTGATTGGAAATTATATTAGGTGAGATCCAGACCTACATTTTCCATTTTGCAAAAGTTGCAATCACTTGCTAATGCTAATGTGATGCCCTATTCATCTTCGCAGCCTTTTATTGTGCTGGAACAAATTCTGCTGTGATGCCTGAAATTGCAGCATGAGAAAATTACAGTGCAGGGGAGAAAATAAAATGAATGAGGACTTAAGCACGGGTGAAGAAGCGTTGCGCTGTTCCTAATTACTGCCTCATTAGCAGCAGTGCTTAGCCATGTGGACAATAGCAGCAGAACAGCTGATAAAAACACATGCAGAGGCTACAGTTGAAAGAACAGTGCTGTGTTTAATGTCTTCATTTGACTCACTATACATTTTAGCGTGGCGACGTTCAAAGCACTGGGGATAAAGTTGGTAATTAAAGCAGGCAGTATGGTGTGATGATGGATATTTTTGTGTACTAGATGCTGCAGTAGTTGCAGCACTGGATCAGCGCACTCTGGTGTTAAAAATGCCAAAACTAAACAGCAGCCTATTACACACCTTCATCTCCACACCTACACCTTCTGCCTCCGCCCTTTCCTCCCTCCCAACCCCCAGGCGTCCAGATGTTGCTGTCACCCCTGTTCCGCGGAGGCGCTGCAGTGTGAAACTGCCTGAAGTGATGACAATAAACACCTCCGCCATAACCTGGGCCTCTGCATTTGCATATTTGCCCGGTTTAATTTGAGGGGGAAGTATGCAAATGTATGCAAAATGAAATCCATCTCCTAATGACATGAGACGATTAAACAATTTTTATGCTTAAATATTCTGTTTAATGAAATCAAACGGGCCCACGCGCCGCGACAAATTTGCCTAGGCTTGGGCAAAATTAGAGGAGATCACAAAAAAGGAGAACTAGGAAGAGAGGAGAGGGGAGGGGAGGGGGGAGGGAAATGCCTGTGGATGGTGTTCATGACAGCTTTTTAAAGTGTCCCTCACAAGAAAGAAAAAAACAGTCAGCTCCTGAATTCAAAGATTTCTATAACAATTATAAAATCTGTCAGTTCCCTGTTTTCATACACCCACTGCTCCCAGTTGGAAGAATGGCGGGTGCAAAATATTCTTCTAAAATGTTCTAATTTCTATGTATGTAATGAAGTATATTCACAAGCTATTCCAAAAAAGCCTCACCATTTTTCCTGCAGATGGTGTTGAACTTGGAAGTGGTGCATTAACTCGTCGCTTTAGAAAGCTAATATTCCATTTTGAGCCACTCTCTCTCTCTCACTACCTTAGCGCAGGAATAACTTCACCTCTGTTAATATACAGCTTAACAAATAGGAAAATAAAATTATTTCCTTGTCCAAGTCAGCGCCTAAAGACACGATCACCCAGGAACAGAATACATAACGAACAGACAGCACTGTGATTAAAGCTGGAAACACAGAGAGAGAGAGAGAGAGAGAGAGAGAGAGAGTAATATGTGACTGCTTAATTGTGGCTTTGCAGGGAGCTGGTGACTAATGGCCTTTCCACAGAGCTGTTCAAGCCATGAGCTGCACATTAATATATAGGGGGTTATTATTATGTTTTAGCTTCAGACCTGATTAATCACATGGATTTACTTCCAGCTCAACACTTCATATAGGAAGCCATGCTGCTGGTAGGCAGCCATCAAACTCGTGATGTAGGTGCGTACGCCTGGTTTGAAATGCAAATGTCGGACAAGACACACTGTACACAGTGGAAGCAGGTAACACTGTCAGATGGAAGTGATTCCCACATCTAGAGAACCCAAAGCTATAATCATGACTGTCAAACAGAAAACAAGGCTGCCTGTACTGGATCTGACCTCGTATTTGCAGGATGTACAGTACCCAATGATCATTATTGGAGCAGGAGGGGTAAATATGAGCGATTATGGTGGTAGTAGTGTATGGGAGTGCTGGACTGGATGACAGCTGGAGACACATAGTGTGACTAGGGCACTGATTGGGGAGGCTCAGTTAACCTCCGCACAGCCAAGGAGCAGCAGAGGCCTCGGTCAGACCCCAAGGCAGGGAGGGATTTCTTCAGCCTGATGCTTTGTTGCCTACTAATCCTGTTGGCTTATATATTATCCCTGCCTTCCCTCAGACAGCAGGCTAATATAGGAAAGGAACTGGAGTGCTCCTCGTGGCATGTTTCTCTCTCCAAACAGCTAGAAGAGAGTGCTGTGTGTGTGTGTGTGTGTGTGTGTGTGTGTGTGTGTGTGTGTGTGTGTGTGTGTGTGTGCTTGTGTAAACTGTTGATTGCTGCTAGTACAGCTGTTAAAGTGGACACAGACTGAGAGATAGAGAGAGTCAAGCACGCACACAGACACACATGCATGTACACACATACATGCTTAACTGAAGTGTGGGGGGGGGGGGGGGGTAAAGCTGAGCTTGTTGTAGCACATCGATCGATTTCAGGCCCCTCCGACAGGATCCTCTGCTCTTACACCTCAGAGCTCCAGATGATGCAGTGTTGGGAGTGGAAGCAGGGTGGGGTGACGGGGAGGGGGAGTTCAAGGTGGTTGAAGAGGTTGGGGGGGGAGTTCCTCTGGTTGCATGCTCCATGACACCCTGCCAACAGTTATAACACCGCCATGATGTCAGATGCAGAGGGACATGACAGACCTGAGGACACAGTCCGTCTCTGTGCTGGTCTGTCAGACTGTGTGTGTGTGTGTGTGCAACAGTATGTTTGTATAGGTGTGTGGTAAGCCTGTGCATATGTGCCAGGTTTACAGTCAGTGCATGTGTAGGAATACCAGCGCAGGTCTGTTTGTGTATGTGTTTGTGTACAGTACTTGTGTGCTGGCTTGTCTTTATATTCTGTACAGCACATCTGGATACGCATGTTAATGTTGTGCAAGGGGAGCAGGAAGAGCTGGATTATTAACCCTTAACATGGAGCTTGATGTGGTTTGCTAAAATTATGGTGCGGGAGGGATTTATGTGATCCCCATAATCCCGCAGGCCTTGATGCCCCAAATCCATTGTCATGCTTCACTTTTATAGAGGGAAATTTCCATGACTTCAGCTCCCCGCTTAGATTGCACTTTGCATAACCACAATCACATAGACATAGCTGCCACCCATTCAACATTCCTTTCTGAATACCCCGGCATCACATTTCACAGGGCAGGTCTTTGATGTTATTACAATCTTTTATATGTGGTTTATGTGCTTATACCAGTGGGCTGATTATATGTAATGCCCAGTAGTGACTCAATGAAAGGAAAAATGAAAACTCCTCATAATGAGACATTTGTCCCTTTTATAATATATAACTAGGCAGGTGATATTATGTCGATTACATTTTTATTTGGGTCCATTTATTTGTTTTCAGGAACATAGTGAAGAGTGCATAAAAAATAGCAGTACCACCCATTTCAGACACAGCAAATTCTGTATATTTTAATCAATTAGTATTAATAAGAATTACTTTGAATTTACTGTATAAAGGAGAAGGGGCGGCAGTTGCCCTGATAGTGTGAAATATAGAAACATTCCGATCAAATTGACAAAGGGGTGTGTGAAATCTTTTCCATTTGCCTCAGATATGTGAGCATTTAACGGTTTCTCATCACATTTGCATTAACATATGCGTTCTGTCTTTGGAAATGAATTTCTGTGAATGTGTCAGGAAGTTAATTAGCTCTGTGAGTTTGTGTGTCCTTGTGCATGTGCAGTTGTAATTGCATGTGTGTGTATGAGCGCGAGTGTGCTTTTTGTGTGTCTGCCCCCCCGTCACTGAAAGAAGACAAAGTCACAATCGTATTTGTCACAGCTGGGGGTAAATGTGACTTGCTAAGTCATTCTTATTGGTTTTTTTTCTTCGAAGTGGAAGATGGTAAGCATCTTTCCACTCCTCACCCTCCCTCTGCTCGCTTTCTCAGTGGCACGTTTCCTCCACAAAACCTTCTCCATCCCCTCACCTCTCTCTCTCTCTCAGACTCTCTTTCTTCTTCTTTCCCTCTCCCTTCTCTGCGGGATGGTCATTTAATCCATCTAACCAGCTGGAAAGATAAATATTCCTTAGTGGAGTGTGAGGCCCCTGCCTCTCCACTCACGCAGACCGGAGATGAGGGGAAAGGCTCTGTCTGTGCAGAGTGCAGACACCCCAATGCCTTAATAAAGTCTTCCACTCAACCAGACACTGACATGAAGATGGCTGCAAAGAATTCCAACACCTCATATAGGCTCTTTTCTTTTATTTAGAAAAGTTCAATCTTTTTGTTCAGTAATGGTTATCATGCATGGAGTCATGAGGTACGCTTTATGACTGAAAAGATTTGATTGGTGGTTTAGAGGACTGCTTCATTGCAAAGGAAAAGAAGATGAAAGAGGGAAATGTTTTCTACCCTAAATTTCTTCTACAAGAAGTTAAGGATACGACCTATACATGTTCCCATCACCCCTATGGCGTGTACATTTTCCAGGCTGCATTGGGCTAATTATCCCAGAAGGAGCAACGTGGATGGGTTCCTGAAGCTGACTCATGGTTTCTGTTTGGAGAGGTCCAGTCCAGTGCAGGCTGGCCCAACTGAAATCCCATGTTTACACAGCCTCTCAGCCCAGACTGGGAGGCCCTATTTTCACACTCAGGTGCTTTCCAAAGAAAACCTCCTGCAGAGGCCCCTCGCCTAAGGTACACCACACTGAAAACCATACATACTGCCTCATATTCCTCCTGTCGTGCTGCATGCTTCACTTGCACACGTATTGTAAAAATATAGAAACTCAGTATGGGACATTAGGGCATCAGCCCTGCACTGTATTTGAATGCAAACTAAAAGTAATATTTCCTCTGCTCACATGGATTGTGAGTACATGATAGCAAATATTCTCTACTTCTTATCTTGGCATTACTCACTGCAGGGGATTTTGGGTTCTCTGTGTGTGTTATTTGGTTGAGAGAGCTAGAAAAATTGGTATTCTAGAGGCTGACAGACAGCTTCACTGCTGGAATGAGTCAGCATGACCCCCTTTGCCTGTTTAGAAGAGTCAGACCTTCGCCTTCAGAGAGATGTTCAGCACAGGGTCAACTGCTGCAGAGGTGCAGAGGCAAGAAGCTGCACCGTGTGGTTACAGGAATACTATGGCAGAAAAGCACTTTGCCACTGTTTAAAGCAGCAAACCAAATGTTAAAATATTGTATGCACACTTGTCAGGGTAAGACAACAGTCACTCAATGCATACACAGAAATGAACACATGAGGATACGCAGTTAAACACACACACACACACACACAAGCCACTCACACATGAAAATATCGCTCCAAAGCTCCTTTTCAGAGTAGAAAAGGCTATGCATATATGTATATAATAATTACATTCCATATATCTTCCAAAATCCCATTTCCATCAGTGGTAATTCTGCTGCACAGGAGTAATGGGTGTATTATGCCGTTATGACAGGCCCAGCTCCCTCCCTATCCCCTCCCCACAATCCGGCATACACTCCCCTCCCCCATCCAGCTTCAGTCAAACTGCAGAAAAATCAAAGTAAAGAGTAAAAATATGCAAAATGAGGGATTTTTCACTTTGAGTCTGTGGAATAACTGAGACAAAGACATGAATGGAGGCTGGGTTAAAGAAAAACCCACCTCCATGGAAAGAGTCAGCCTAATGCAATACGGAGAATTGTTTTGTATGTGTGAGCATTGTTCACCTATATTTTTCTTTTTTCTCAGAAAAACAACACCACACACATGGTGGAGTAGGCGTCTGACTCTGAGGTTGTGTGACCTGTAATAAGACACTGATCATGTTCCCATGAACCTTGCTTTAAAGCATGATGCCCCTCGGTGAGTGCACAAGGAGGAATGAATAAATGAGTGTATAAATGACTAGGCCAGTGATTGAGTGAAGAAATTATTGAGCTGGTAAATGAACAAATGTTTGAGCGAGCGAGTGAGTGAACGGCTGGGACATTGAGTATGTGTCTGACTGAGTAACCGGGCCAGTCTGAGAGCCACACACAGTAGAGGCAATCCAAACAAACAGCTCTAAGTGCTGCAGTGTTCGCTGAGGGACCTGGGAAAAGCCCCATCAGCCCAATGAATGAGAGCATTCTGCCCCTCGCAGCCTGTTATTAAAATCAATTAATGACGGGGAGGGAGGCCCCTGTAAAAGCTGACTTGTTGGGCTCTAGGGGTCTTTTGCGACACGTTGCTTTTCTGGATCACTTGTGCCATATGGAACCTCCCCTCTCGGGGCACATAACTCACTTTTATGAGGGCTTCATTGGCTAATGATGGAATAGTGCACGAGCACTGAGCATGGGAGTCTTCCTGGCCCCATAACTGTCACTCCCTCTGCTGTCGCTGCCTCTGTCGCTCTGATCTTTGCTGAGGCACTGCTGTTGGCTTCAGAGAGTACGTCTCTGACAAGAGGTGAGAGAGAGAGAGAGAGAGAGAGAGAGAGACAGACAAATGGGTAAAAAGGAGCACATTTACTGTTTGTTTAGACCCACCAGACAGAATGACAGAGAACACCCAGGCTTAGTATGACAAAATGAACTATGACTCAAACGGAATCATGATGTGTAGCAACAAAGCTTAAGAATCTGATGCATCTTTTACCTGCCTGTCTTCACTGTTTAAAACCTCTGATTTCAACACCGAGAAACACATCACATACATTAACACAGAAATGTGTCATTCCTATAGACACTCATTGATAATGCAAACTGTCTCTAACAAATAGTTTCTGAATCTTGGTCCAGCTTCAGGTCAGACAGGCCCAATTGAAGAGGAGATTGGCCGTTATAGAGGGACATGGTGGCTCGGCTGGAGGATGGAGGCGCACCATTTACCAGGAACCGTGCACTCATTTTATCAGAGTCCCACAGGGCGAAGGAAAAGGACACAAACCAGCTTGGATCTCTTGTGTTTTCTCTTCTCCCATCTGCGGGAAAATGCTCTGTTTTGCTATCTTGTCTGAAGTATGTTTTGCTGTTTTATTTTGCAATCAAAGGTGTCCCCCCCCCCCCCCACACACACACACACCCCGCGCCTACCATCTGGTAGTCTGAGCTTAGCGTTGACAGTCACACTTCGGTCACACACACGACGCAAACATGCTCACTGGACAATTTCTCATGGATCACTAACAAGGGGATGCCTCCTCCTTAGAGATGAGTTTAGCTGACCCATCAATTACTTTCTCCCTGGAAGAACATAACATGATAATAATTACGACAATGACATGACATTGTGATGATGACATGATAAGGAAGTGTAAGATGAATCTGCCCCCTGTGCAGTACGTGCTTATCGTGTCAGCAGAGGAGGAACCAGACCTGACAAGAGATGAATTTAGTGACTATAGGTAAAGAAGTGCTTGGGTATGTGCCAGGTGTATGAAAATTTCACATTTATGCATCTTGTTTCTTGATCAGGTGACAGTAATAAATATTTTAATACAAGTTGTCAGTTTCACTGCCAAGCTTTTGACATTTACTTTATGACCAAAGAGTTTACTCTCACAGATTGTTTGCAAGTGAAATCGTTTTCTAACATTCAAAGAGTACAGGCGGACATGTAATAGCCTGTATGCAACACTTTCCCTCTCTTCACTTTACCTCAGCTATGATACCTCGGGGCTGTTTGAGTGATCCTGGTGTTGATGCGTCGTAGCTCAGCTAGATCACAATAGTTTTTTCCCCTTCTGCCCAACAGACACCTCCATCAGAGTGAAACCTCCTGTCTAAGAAAGTACTAAAGGGAAAATCCCCTCTTGTGCCAGGCAGTAAGTTCACCACCCAGTAATTCAGTACCACCAAAGCTGAACAGTGTCACAGTAAGAGGTTTTCATGTAGCGTCTCCCCTCTCCTCTACACTCTCTCTGTGTTTATTGTGTGTGCAAACTCTCTTTTCACTCTCCCGTGTGACGCTGATCAAACGGCTGGGATGTGTGCGGTCCAGTTTTTGGAATTGGTGGTGATGGATTGAGGGGCCAACATGTTTTTGCAGTCATAGCTTCACAAGCAGTGATCTCAGAGACCTCTAACTACCCTTAATATCGGCGATGGTGGTGATGATCAATATGAGCACAACTTTAAGATTACGTCTGGGTTTATTAATCCTCTCGCAGAAACCTTTTTTCACTCTTGCCACCTTTATGTCTGTCTGCTGTGATTTAATGTAAAAGGCAAAGAGAACTGCATCTAAATGCTTTTTCTGTTCCACAAGTTTGGTAGTGAGGGACTGCTGAGTGTCCTGCACCTCCTCGTCTCAGTACAGTATGTGCAGCAGCTCGGCCAGCTGATACTGATAGATGTTGTCCAAATGTAGGGAGAACAGGGATCGTTCTGCAGGGAGTGCAGGGAGACCGAAAAGAATCTGAAAACCTTTTAGTGGAACAAATTCACTTAAAAAATGCAATGGATTTACAACAACTCAGTGGTTTTATATTGTATGTATCAGAATGTTTTGGTGCTTTTTTTGTGATGAGGCTTATTATTAGGTATACAAAAAAGACCAAGCTTTAACACCAGGAATTCCTGAAAGAGCTAAACATTAATTTAAAGAGTATGAGCTGAACAAACCACAAAGAGGCATTTTGTCACTTTCATTCTGATTTGTAGTCAATGGCACTTAGGTAGAAAATGCTTCTGAATACTTCATCATCCACATGCCAAAATACACCATTTTTCATTTTTTGTTAATTCCCTTCCCAAAGCCTCCTTCTATTCCCTCCACCACTCCTAATCTGGCAGTAAAGGTCAGTTTTGCATAATGACATCATACAGACGAGCATGGGCAAACCCAGATTACTAAATCTGACTCTAATGTGGCTTTTCAGATGAAACAGCATTAAATGACATTAACGCCGCTGCATTCACTGGCAGCTTTAACGGAGATTGCTCAGGACTGGCTCTTCTCTACCCTCTTTGTATTTTTAATGAGGTGACAGAGAGAGGCAAGATTGGAATGGGATGGTCTTACAACATGCTGAGCTGGGATCAGATACAGTCCGTCTATTTGTGTAATATTCCATCAGCTCTCTCATAGGACTGGGGTTAACCTCTTCAGTGTGACTGACATTTTTAGAGCACAGGCACCACCGCTGGCAGAACTCAACGGGACTTTTAGAAAAATATTACAGAAATCGTTGGCACGATGAGATCACGGTTTTTAATGTTTCTTTGAGTTCAGGGCCAGATTAGCATTTACTGCAGGCTTTGGAGAAGAACAAACTGGTCCATGATTATCACTGCAGCTTTCTAAGCTTGTGAATTAGCAGGCCATTTGCTAATTCAACATCTGTTTGGGTATTTATGCCCACAAGCACATGTTGCTGGTTGTACCTCGAAGACAAAGTGGAAAATAAGCAGAATTCTAAGAACATATCATAACGATTCTTGAGATAAGGTACAAAGAATGTTTTAAATCTGATTATTTATTTTTTTAATACTGCATACAATTCAGTTGTATGTATTTGCAAAGAAAGGTCTCAACTATAAATCATGTGAAGGAACAGGTTTTTGGTAGAACACTTTTTTCTGGACATTGACATTTATGAACTAACTTGATTTATGTCAACTCCGTCAGACACACTAAAAAGCATTTTATTTTAATTTAATCATTTCAAGAAGGATGTAAAATATCTAATAATTCATTATAGTATTTCAATAAAAAAGTTAGATAATAAAATACATTATTTCCATTTTTGTTCTGATTTCACACGTTTGAAACAAAAAAAGACATAATTGCAAGTAGTTCCGCTGGTATTTTAAGACATAAGCACAATAATCTGAACAAAGAATAATATATTTCTTTGAAAATGAACAAAACCATCATCTGACGGTGATGACAAACCACTGACGGTGTTGACAAGCAACTGAACTGATTAAGTATGTCAGCATGTTCTCCCAAACAACGGATTATTGGGCAGTTTGACATTGTGACTGCTTGCTGAGGACAGGCTAAATACATGTATTATTTGGGTACAGAGCCTGCATTTCAACAGGTTCTGCTGAGATATTTTTTTAGAACATGAAATTAATGTCATGAGTATACACAATTCCTTTACATGTAACCTTATAGTAATTTCATTATTATGAATATCCTTATTTTGAACATAAATAAAACATTTCTATGTGGGACAGGTTGTGTCCCTTAAATCCAGAATCAGTGATCTATTATTCTCGAACTGCTGCAATTTTCATTTGGGATTAAAATAATACACTGAATGAGAAATGTGTGGAAAAACCAAAAGATGAAGAGCCTTAAACATAAGATGACGTCTGGGTTGGGTGGATAGTCTTTAACATTCATCTGTTTCTCTGCTGCTTCCAAAGAAAGATGTTTTTCCACTCCATCTCTAAGGCAACAGCAACTTTCCCAGCACAGGAAACATGATCACTGGAGGGAATGTCGACTGGAAAACAAGAAGAAGAATGACGACACAAGGGGTCATGAATTAAACAAAGGGTGTTAGAAGCTTTGCTACACTTAACATCATTAAGGCCTGTATTAATTACGATTATGAAGCATTGTAAATCACATCCGTAGCACTTTCCTCTGTGCGTCTTAACACAGTCTTTTCATAACTGACTTATGGCATGCTGGTTTGGAAACAATACACTAATCAACACAGAACAGCATGTGTACGTGGCACAATTACCTGGAAGATGTCAAGAGTCATCGGAGAGTACATACCAAAAAAATATGCTTGTAAGTTAGTCCCTTTTTAACATAACCCCAGCACAGGCACACATCAAAGCACACAGACACACCACTGCCAACCGTGTCCATCCACATCTCCTATTAATTATGGTTATATACCATTTATTTGTGTAGTTACATTTTGAGGAAAATATAAATGCTGTTTTGGGATTATGAAAGTTTTTATTCCAGGGATGAAACTGTGTTCTTATACTGAAGTGGATGGTGGTCTTACAAAAGACTTTGACACTACAGGTCGGGGTTCGCATCTTGAGTCCTGATTGTAATTAGTTTAATAATAATAATGATAAACTTTATTTATATAGCACCATTCATACAAGAAATGCAGTTCAAAGTGCTTTACAATAAAGAAATGAAATACACATTAGAGAATGCTATAAAATAAAATGCAGTTAAGATAAATAAAACTTGAAGAATGTAAGAATGTAAGAAATGGTAAGCATAGAATTTGCATATTTAAAATAAGTGCAGCAGTGCATGAAATTAAATTGAAAAATTTTAAATAATGTTTAAAAGCAACTAAAAATCC
>JAVQJV010073741.1:0-12512 GCA_036024995.1 Gadopsis bispinosus | reverse complement strand
AAAAGAAATCATAATGAGTGTATTCAGTGATTTTGAGATCGTAAATATGCTGCTTTCCCTTTTGTGACCTATTCCCTTGAAAATGACCCTCCGTCCCATTTGTTCGTGGCCGTGGTGATTTCATAGTGGAGGGATGAGGTAGTATAAGAGGCAGTGGGGGCTGCTCGCGTGAATACACCTCTGACAGTAGTCACAATTCAGGCACTTTTGAAAACCACCCATAAACAACGGTGGAAGGCAAAAGATGCTTACAGAGGCAGTAAGTTTAGTCGAAGTAAAGCGCAAGTGTTGGTTGAGGAGGCAGCGGTCCATTCAGGAGAGTCCCGGGCTTTATGTTGATTCATTACTCTATTAGGCCTCGTGACAGAGATAAGGACCAGCATGTTTCAAAGTGATAGCTGACCTCTGCGTTTTACCCATCGCACCGTCAACACGCCCACAGCGGCCGCTGTTTTTCAAAAATGCACACATTCTCACTTACACACAGGAGGGCAAACACGGTTAAGATAACCCTCACAGCCACACATGCAAGTGAACACACACACACACAGAAAAACCTCTGAACAGTTCCCATTGACAGAGAGACCCACACAAAAACAGACACACTACATAAATACACATCTGTGCACAAAGGAAGAAGCAGCCCACTTACACAAAATACACATTTTCCACTGTATCGCCTCATGAGCAAGCCTGAACAACAATGAACAAAGCTGGCTTGAATCTCAAATCTCTTTGGCTACAACACTGCATTTCCTAAAGTCAATATCAGGTGTCCGGTTTGGTCAAATCCGGAAATTCTAGCAGGAAGCTCCTTCAGGAATCTCAAACAAAACACAACAAGACGCTGGAAGCTGGAAGCTGGAAGCTTTCTCTTTGCCCATAGAAAGCTCACAATCAAAAAAGGAATATTTTTCAACCCTCTCCCTGTTTAAATCCGGAGTGTAAAGTTCACTGACAGTGAAACGTGTGGGTGGAGAAGTTAATTTGACTCTCAAAGAATTTGAATTTAAGCTGCTATCGCTTGCTTCCAACTGGGCTCAGCAAAGTGCAGAGTTGCCTCATGTTGCTTTGACAGTAAAAATGAAGCACTAACTCAATCAAGGCTGTATCATCTTTCCACTGACGAATGGAGGAGAGATAAAGAGCCAGGTAAAAAACCACAAACAAAGTACTGGGGTTATGACATGAATTAATCACAAATGCTTTGGTGGCCACATCCAGGGCGCATGATTACTCATATCCTTAGCGTGAGACGAGAGCAGCCTGTGCGTCCTTCGAATAAACTGTTTGATTTAAACCACCTCAGAACCATCTGGAACGAGAAAACAACAACTTTTCAAAAACAGTGGTCACATTTTAAATTAAAACAAGAAGATCCCTGTTTGATCTAGTTAATCAGTTCCACTTACAGTCGGCTGAGTCTTGCTATTGTCAAGTGAGATGCTTTGCCTGTTCCGTGGCCATTTGCAAAACTGAGTCTATCCTGCTTTAATTTCAGCTCTTGATATTGGGAAGAATCCGTGTGGCAAAATCGGGCCGGCACGCACCAGTCCAGTGTCTTATTGATCAGGCCTTGCATTGTCTAGTATATCCATAGAGTATCGTGGCACAGACCTCAAGACCAAGCAGGAGAATGCTTCCCCACCAGTGGGGCTGAGAAAGACAGGATCTTGACCTAAGCCACGTTTGGAATCGGTCATCGGCACTTCAAAAGCTCACCTGAGAACCAGCACGACGGGCACAAATGCAGGCACATGTTATGAAATTGACCACTGTATACTTACTGCTGATGAATTTTCTGGAAAAACTTTTATTCTAGGAAGTTGTGAACTTAGTTACTTTCCAGTTACTTTCCAGTAACTAAGTTCAGTTACAAAAGAGCAGTGTCGAGTTAACAGAAGAGACATTTCCCCACTAAAAATAATTACAAATTAATTTAGCTGAACTTTGTTTTTTCCTTCCACAAAGATCATCTCACAACCCCAGATTGATCTTGCTGCTAGATGCTCAGTTCACTACCTAGTAGCTAACTTTTGCTGTGTCTCAATTTGCGTACTTCCATACTTACACTTGCTATGTTGAGTGCACAGGTGCGTTCACGTCTGGCAAAAATGCAGGACACTATGAGTACTCGGATGGTGTACTCATAACAGTGTGGAAGGCTGCACACTTCTCACTCTCAACAGTAGCCATTTGGGCTACATAACAGAAGGGGAGGCACCAACAATTTATAAAAACGGCAAACGCCGTTGCGATTGTTACACTGCACTAAAAGTAAAAATGCACGTTCAATTTTATTCATTTTTAATCAAATTGAATTGAAGTCATGTGAGCAAACAAGCCGGCAGATATTTTGGTGGCCGACGATTGCGGTCACATGTTGGTGATAATGCTCCACCCAGTTGCAAGTCGCCATTAAAAAGAAGAAGAAGCAGTCGGATGTGTCAAATCGACATGATCAAAATGATGATTGCAACAACACCCCAAAACTCCAAAATTCTCACCCTATGCAAGTACGTACAGAATGTAGTACATGTAAGTGTACTAACAGTAGTATCCAAATTGAGACACGGCATTTTTGTGTTGTTTGGTGTTGGGCAGGCAGCTTGGATAGCCATTAAGATAAAACCTACTGTACATTCTTCAGCACTCACTGCTCTCCATGTATTTATTTACACAGATTGATTGCTATTAATAAAAAGGCAGCCTAATGCAGTTTGCGATAATGTTGCTAAAAGGAAATGTATGTGGCCATTTATTTATGTTGCTGACAGTTATAATCCCTCTCTGCTCATTTTCTCATTGATGGGTTGGGCACTTAAATTACGGCGTACTTACTGAATGAACTGTAGTAACAAAAACATAACTTTTGCACTTCAACGATCTACAGTGATAAAACCACATTTACAGCAATAAATGCTGTGCATTAAAAACATTCTCGTGGTTGCCTTTGTTAAAAAATTTGACGTTTTACAGTTTTATCTACTCTTTCACAGGGAGGTCACGTCTCTTGGCTGAGGACATTTCATCCAGGTGTCTAGAGAATGAATGTTGTGTTATAATCTTTTTACCAAAATAATATAATTGGATGTAACCTGAATGACATAGATGGTCAAGATTGGACTTGGTAGATTGTGTTGCCGACAATGACCAAATAAGTGTCTGTATTGTGTTTTACCTGCTGTCCTTCTCCTTACTGAATTATATGTCGTGTGTGTGTGTGTGACATGCATCTGTGTTGAATTCAAACTATAACAGGAGCCAGACCATATATTTAAGAAGAAGTAGACTCGTTTTTTACTCTTTTGTTACTTTTTGAACTAAATACTGTATGTAAGTCATCTATATGTCATGTCGATGTGTTCAGACAGCTCTGGTTTCCTTAAGCCCGGGCTACGACAAGTATCTCGTCCAGGCGTGCTGGGACATTGTTGGATGTACACATGGGATTAAAATGTGTTGCCTGTATACAGACTTAAATCAAATGTCTCTTTCTTGTGAACGCACGTGTGCTTGCTGTCATCATTCTGTGTCGATATATTGATAGTAAATAGCACTCCGCTTGTTGCCCATCTGCGAGACTCCAGACAATCCATTGTGACAGGCATGCTACTATCCTAACTGCCTGCCAACTGTTTGAATTGTATGCATTTTCTGACTGGATCTGCTCAGCAGAATGTATTTCCATATGGATTACATTTTCACTTTATCATTAATGTAATCAAATTCATCTCTCATGACATTTGAGGCATTTTTTTTTTTTTTATGATTCCTCTTGCATGAGCCTTACAGTTCGTGTGTCTTATGCACATGCAAGCACACACAAAATAAAAACGTATTCATTGTAGCGATGTCGTTTATGATCGTATCGTTCATTGAACTGCTCTTTTGATATGAACTTGCAGGAACGAGTCGTCTCCGAGAGCGGAGCAACAATAATAATGTATTAATGAGTTTCGTTTTCCTCACGTGACAGCTACACAGGCTCAGTATTGGACACCCCCCCTCCCCCGAAAGAAATGAATGAATGACTCAAAATAAGAATAGCTCATTTTACTGAACGAGAGTTAATGAACTAAGTCACCAAAACGAACCGGTTACCTCATCGCTAGTTGATTGGCAGTCGCTTACAGCAAGTTATGATTTGAATGCTAAAAGTCACAATTAAACCTGTGTAATTTTACGCTATGATTATTTTCCAACATAAGTGCTTAACACTTTGTAAGATGTCCTGTCCTGTGACAAAGCTGGCCCCCCAATTATTTTAAAATCTTTTTCCACTGAACAGAGACCTGAGTCTCAGTGAAGGCAAAGATATTCACAGAGAAATCCCTGCCTGCACTTGATCGGCTCTGCCACAGGATATTGCGACTGCACTCTTTAAGAGAAGCAATAACAGCTCGCATTTCATCTGAGACTGCATTTCTTAAAAGGCGTAACGTTGCTATAACCAACATTTCCTTCCTCCAGGAGTGTCTGAGAGAAAAAGAGAAAGTAAAGTACAGAAGCTTGGGGAAAGAATTAGAACAAAGAGAAAAACAACTGACTTATCAAATGGGGAAACTCACAATGTGAATAGGTAGATGTGACTGCATTTGCCTTGTCAGTTAGCATTTCTTTTCAGAACTTGCCAATATGGCGAATTGACCATGACTGAAAGCATAGAAATTAGAAATTATTCAAATGTGAAAGGGTCTTCAGGTTGCTATGCAAATGTTGGACCATTTATGTTTGAAGTTCTTGCTTTGCACAGAAAAGAAACTGTGCTGTACTTTCACACGGTTTCACTTTTTGGGAGTGTACTAAAAATACAAGAAAGGAATGTGGTGTGTTTGCTTTTCCACAGCAGTCGTATTTTGTTAATAGGAACTCATTCCGTGCCAAAGCACACACGTTCTTTTATTGCTGTATTCGCGTCGAGGCATGGGTGTTTTTAATGTGATTTAACAGGAGATCACATTATAGGAGCTGCCATCCAGTTTATAACAAATTATCATAAAGTATGGGTGTGTGCATGTCCATTTGTGTACTGTACACGAGGACATCCGTGCATACAGTATGTGTCTATGCGCAGAAGGACTGGGTCTCTTTGACTTACAGCAGCTAGACGTGGTGTTCGGAGATACTCCCCGAGCGCCAGCAATTAATGATGACAATTTAAATTTTGATACGCCCGTCTTTGCCGAGGCAGCCGGGCTAGACGAGTTGAGGAAGTCACCTATCTAATAGATGCCACATGATATTAATGTACAGAGGCGCGCTCCCTCTAACCTGGCAGCCACGGGAAATCAATCACCACCCCGACATTACTTCCTTTTGACAAATATGCTCTCACCGGCCAGGTAGCAGAGCTAATGGCCTCCAAAGTATATCTGTCATAGACACAGCTCCTATTAATTATTCAGTCACCTGTGCTCCTATGCTGTGGTGCCACCTTACAATATTTACAGTGCTGTGAGAGGCCATTCTCCCACCGGCTTGCAGTCCCTGAAGTGGCGGGCTGCTTTTGCATGAGCCATAATTCCATCTGTTCTGCTTTTACTGAAAGAAAAAAGCAACAAAGGCAAGCTGCCTCCATCACCTATCAAGAAACACGCCGGGCCTCTGCAGGTGCATGCGTGTAACTATGAATGAAGGCTGATGAAGGGTTTACATTGTGTTTTAGGCATTAATGAGGCAGGGGTTTCATCATCATGCTGTGATGGAGAGAAAGAGTCAGTGCTGCCAATAACCCCTTAGCATGTGAGGGTTTTTCCCTTGTCAATTTTGGATGTGAAAGCATGCTAACTATAATTGGTAATCATGTGTGCATGATGATGCATCACTAATGTCACAAAACTGGGCAAAAGATGTGTTTTCAAATAGTGTTGTCCAATGAGAACCGTAGCAGCTGCGTTAGACAAAGAGCACAATGGTGGCAAATCGAGCTGTTACCATCCAACCACTGGCCACCATGCTCTTACAGAGTTAAATCCCATTTTTTTTCCACCCACAAAGGGGGAGCAGGGTGGTTGGCTTGTGAGGAGGGAAAGAGGAGGTGATGCTGCATTCAGGCGAATGTGGGAAAATAGGGAGGAATGACTTTCCTGCTTGATATAGGAATACATCCAGTTTTGCTTGCAGATGGAAGACACTGCTTGCAAATGTGATTTTTCTTTTATTTATCCCCTCCCCCCATGGACCCTGATAGATCCACAACCTATTCTAAATTCTGACACCATCTGACATTGTTTGGGATCACAAACCCATCTACTGTTAAAGCAAATTTCCATCACGTTCTCATTCAACAGTAAAAGCATGTCATTGCAGGACATGGACATTAGCAGTTAGAATTTTCTGTATGCTTTTGTTTTGTGGACCAAAAATAGAGACCATCTGCATAATAAAGCTGCATAATTTCCACTGAAGTACTTACAAATGAATAACAACATTCCAGTCCTACATAGGATCTTTGTCAGGTTGATTTAAACATGCTTCCTCTTCCTCCCTTGTTTCTAAAAGTTATTTAACGTGACAGTTTATGAATTAGTAATCAGCTCGGAACATACAAATTTAAATTAATGCACCAATTCTCTAAGTGGTCAAAATAATGCAGACACTGAAAGTTCGCACCTATATGTGATTCCAAAACTATGGGCATTAATCTGCTGCTATAACAGTCTCCCCTCTTCACAGCAGCAATTTGATCCCATTTGCTCAGCCACAAGAGCATTTGCGAGGGTCGGCCTCTGATATTGGGCGGTGAGGCCTGACAGACTTGCAGTCAAGGCTCCAGTTCTTCCCCAAGGTGTTGGACGGGGCTGAGGTCAGGGCTCTGCGCAGGCCATCCTGGCTTTGTGCACAGGGGAATTACATTTTTAAGTTTGATTTCCTCAGAAGAATTTAGTGGTGGCTTTTTAAGCATCTTTAAATAAGTATTAACATATACATAGAAATCTTTTCAAGTATGCGTATGGTTTCATTAAGGTAAGTTTTACATTTGAGATATTTTCATTGTAACATAAAAATAGGGAGCTGCAATGCAAAACGTGCAATGGGATTTTAAAATATACAGTATCTTGCCTGTGGGTGTGTCAAACATAATAACTGACATTTAATGTATTACCTGTCAAACCTTAATAAAATGTTCCTCTGAAAGGGGCGAGTAATTACGGAAGCCGAGAATGGCCATGCTTGCATGTATATTTTTTTTTATGCCATTAGAGATCACCAGTTCAACATTTTGTTATCTCGAAACCGAGCTTTGTTACCTCGAGATAACGAGACTAATCAACAACCCATTATCACGAGAAAACGAAAAATCGTTTCCCGTTATTAGCCTACTTATGTTTATCAGAGATCAGGAGTGCTTATAGCAAGCGGAAATGTCAGATCAAGGAGCACCCTACCCATTATTGATCACGAGACTGTACTTCAATCAAGGTCTTTCTGTTTATAGGCAGATTATTTAATGATCCCGAGAGTCATCCAGTAGCTTAAGCGACACATACAAGATGCATACAAGAATATAATATCAGTAATAATACGGGCTGTGCCTTTAGCAAGTTTAATTATAACAGTATGTGTTTGAACACATTTCGAGCTTTGTGTGTGTGTGTGTGTGTGTGTGTGTGTGTGTGTGTGTGTTGAGTGTGGATTTTTCACCCACGCCCCTTGAACGCAACATGAGCATCTAACTGGGTCACGTGAGATGCCCCGCTAATAATGCAGTGACGTGGTAGAGTTCCGTCAGTGTGGCGGTGTGTGACAGCCAGCCTGCCCGGGCCAGCAGCTGCCTTGTCCGGCTGTGAAATCCGACAGGGGTCGGTCCAAGACGGAGCGGAGGAAAGAAAACAGGAGAAGAAAAACAAGAATTAGCGGGGAGGTGAAGGTAGACCTCTAGTGGGTTGGGGGTTTTCTTGAGGGGGGGGGGATTTTCCTTCAGGACTCGGGGAACATGGTTTGGCAGTGATTGGACACAGAGGTGGGAGAGGATATTATTTTTTATTTATTTTTTATTCTGTGTTTCTCCGCCGCCTTCGCTGCGCGGGTGCTGCACGCCACCAGCCTGCCGAGCATTGCGAAGGACCCGCCGCACTCCTGCAGCTCTGCCGCCGCTGCTCTGCCCTCCTTCCCGCGGACAGCGCTCCGGATCAACGTGGTGCCTTCTCTCACATGTTTACACCAAGTAACACCCCTGGGGAGGGCGAGAAACTAGGATAAGATCACGAAACAAAAATCAGCAAGGGGGAGCGACAGATATTTTAGTAAGTAGCGGGGAAGCTGTGGTGTATAACGGACACGGGGAGCAGGAGAGGAGGCAGCAGAGGAGGAGTCGCAGCAGGGGGAGAACCAAAAACCTGCAGGTTTGCTGAGCCTGTGGGGATGAGGACGAGGGGGGGGTGGACGTAACACATCCAAGGTGTCGATTAGAGGAGAGGGAGCTGGCGGAGGAGAGGCACTAAAGTAGCCCGCAGATCGTTTCCGGTCCAAGCAGGCGGCGGTGATGGCGGGCAGAGGCGCCGGGGTTCGCACTCTCCGTCGGCCGACCGCAGCCCCGTCAGCAGCCTCAGCAGCAGCAGCATGAGGAGGAGGAGGAGGTACGCAGCTCTGCACGGCTCATCAGCCCTCCACATCCTCGTTATTCATTTATCCTCCCTCGCCCTCCTCTCCATTGCATCCAGCCATCCACCCTTCCCAGCCGCCTTGACTAGCATCCATCCATCATCCATCTATGCCCTTTGCCTATACATCCCAACATCCCTGCATCTCCTCTCCATCAGGCAGTATTCCTAAAATCTTGCAGCCCCCCCCCCCCCCCCCAGACAGGTGGAAAATGTACTATTACTTCACTTCCTAAGGATGAATGTTGATAACTTTCATCCCTCCTTGCCCAGAGTCATGCCCCCCCCCCCCCATCAGAGGTTCCTGATGGTGCACTCACTGCCATCAAAGAGGAGCCAGCAGTCTACACTGAATTTATTTACATAGATTCAAGTTTAGGAAACCCCTTCTTGGACCTGCCAAGAAGCCGGGGACTTCCCATTGATCCAGTTCAATCAACAGGGCTTTTTATCCACTTCATCACGTCCAGCTGCCTGAGTTGTTTGGCACTGAAGCGTGTGCACGCGTGGGGATGTCTGCTAACCCCTCCGGGATCGACATTCTAAAAAAAAAAAAAAAAAAAAAAACAAGCAGCAGCTAAACTCACCATCTGAGTATTAACTTTGCCCTCTAGACTATGAAACTTTAATTGGGTCTAATTTTCAAACCGCCTCCATAATTTATTGCTGTGGCGTCGTCTGAACATTCCCGCAAAAGAGTCGAAGCGGGAAGGTGAATACAGCCGGGCTGTATTAACGAAGTATAACAGAAATACTGCTAGAATTAAATTCAGCAGTTAAAAGTTGGCTGCAGCACAGTGAGATGGGTTGGATATCACTCTCACTGAGTGGAAGAAGATCACTGTCATATAATATTTACTACAACTACAGCAGCTCAGAGCTGCCAAAGCTTTATTTCCCAGAGGTCCCTATTCTATTGTATTTTATTCTATTTTGGAGTCCAGATTTAAGAGGCTGCTCGATCCTTTGTTACAGCCTTTTCTTAAAAGGACGTCTACGTACGTCTACGTTATATGGCTTTGACATATGAGTTAAAGGGCCAGTTCACCCACAGCACAAAAAATGTTTTCTACTAGTCGATGGCCCCATCAAGTTCTGAGATGTCCGTCTGAGGACATGTAAAAGTAAAAATATATATGCATATTAGGGGTTAGATAATTATTTTTATTGTTGATTATTTAAAAAAAAAAGAAAAATGCCTGAAATATAGCCCCCGTTATTTTTGTATAATACGATTGCACATTAAACTGTCTGCACGACTAGATGCCACCAGAGAGAGAGCTATAGAGGTAAGTAAGAAAATATGGGGTGGTTTATTTAATTTGGGTGAACGGATATGGTCAAGTTGTGTGACGGGGGATGTGATGGCTCCAGTGGCCTGGCCCAGATCTGACCAGCCGCTAGTGATGAAGGACAAAATAGAAAAAAAAAAACACAGCTGGCCATCCAGTATCACTCGTCAGCTCTGCAACATTTAGCAAGAAGGCAGCCCTCCCTCTCCCAGCGGTGCTATCCTAGTTGAGTCAGATATACACCAAACCACATTTTCAAAGTCATTTCACTCAAATACCCCCAAAAACACATTTTATCTCTTTCTTACCATTTTTTATTGGGGCTATTTTTTTGTTTTTTGTTGGGGTGGTAGATTTCAGACACAAAATAATGATTTACTATTGAGTGGCTGGTGAATTTGAACATCAATCTGTCAGTAGCTGGTAGACATTCACATTTTACAAAGTTAATTTCCCAGGCTGCATGTGTTGCAGTTGAAAGTGCTTGGAAAGTAGCAACAAGTGAGCAGAAAAGTTAGCAGTTGTCTTAAAAGTAATGGATGAATGGTTCACATAGATGCTACAGGTAATGAATAACCACTTTAGATAGTTAACTAAAGCTAATGGATAAATGGTTAAAATAGCTAAACGCAGTGGATAAACAGTAGAATAGTTAGCTAACTATGCAAACATTTCTCCTTTAGCTACCAGTAACTGATAAATAGCTAAATGAGAAATGGTTGAATGAATAATACAGTTAAAAATCAAATGAATACATTTGGAACATGAAAGGGGTACTTTTACAAAATAGATATGGGGGCATGTCTGAGAGAAACTAAGTTGGGAACTACACACTTTATACAATAGTTTGCTCAAGATTACATAATCTCCATACACCCGGAGAGAATGAAAATTAGAGGTGTGATGTTGTTGCTCTTCCCCTTCTTATGTCACTTGTTTTCTTGGCAGTCTTTGTGAGCGCTTGGCTGCAATCAGATGGTAAACAAGAGTCCGAAAATGACAGATTGTTGAGGACGAGTGCAGCTGGACAGGAAAGTGACCAGGACGGGGAGGCATTAAGATAAGACCACAGAAGCACTGAGGAGAGAGGAGTGGACTCACCAGCTGCCTCCTTACTTTTAAAAAAGGTACTGTAACATTTTACATGTATTAATCATTTTATATTGCCTGCATGGGACTGTAACGTAACTTAAAAAATTAGACCTTTCCGGGCTTTCTCAGTTGCCTATAGCAGCCTGTGGACTGATTTCTATGTAAAGGACCCGGGACGAATTTTCTGCCCAAATCTAACACATGTGAGGGTTTGCACGCTCCCTAGTGCCTTGCCTCTCTTCAGCTCTCTAGAGGTCAGAGTAGAGTTCAACAGCTCCCCAACAGCTGCAATAAAAGCAAAAGAAGCTCCTCACAGTAGCTAACATTAGGTTTAACATCAGGTAAGCTAACACTACTGCAAAGTATGTGAAATATATTGTGATTTTGGCTTGGCAAATGTTAAGGTTATTTGCTAATGTGGAATTGATGCATAAGACCTTGTCCATGCAACGAGGACGAACGGCTAGCTAGATAACACAGCGTTGATAGCACGAGCTATTTCATCCAGACTCCGTTAGCTTAGCATGCACACTGTAGGGATCCAATATTCGCTCTTTATCACAAATATATAAATACCTATTGAAATAAAATCTTCAAATTTGACATTGTAGAACTCGTTAAAAAAGACACTGAAAAAATATGTACCATAAAATAAATTAGCTTGTATAAAAGATCAAATGTAGTTTTTCTTTTTGAGGTAATGAACTCAAATGCAGGGACACTGAACACAGTTTTTAATTTCATCTGGGACATCATCTGAAAATGTACTGAAGTGCAATACTTGAGTTAATGTGTACTTAACGTCAAAAAGTAAATGAAAGATAACTGAGCAACACTAACTGATCATCTGGAGCATGTGCTTTACTCAGCCAATTTAGTTTAGTCCCAATATTATCCGCCTTGAAGCAACTGGAGTTGAGACGATGAACTGATGGGAAAAGCAGAAAATTATTCAGCATCCATATTGATCATCTATTAATTGTTAGTCACTTTTCAAGAAAAAAATGCACATTTGCTGTCTCCGAACTGTATTTGTCATATGTGGTAGTAAACTGATTATTGTAAGGTTTTAGACTGTTAGACCCCGTCTCCCTGTCCCTCCTCTCCAGCCAAATGTGTGGTTTCCCAGTGCTACTTTTCTTTAGTCCACCAGAAGCCCTCAGACGTTCCCCTGCCATTCAAGATCCTGGTACTCCCCTCTACCCACCTGCATCTCATCCCCTCATCAGCCACTCCCTATGTACAGTATACGGGTCCACTTCCTTTATAATAATTGGATCAAAGTCAATAGCTCTAATTCCGGAACCACAGCTGACTGACTATGGCAATAAACCCCGTTTTCTAATCATGAACTCGTCCTGCTTCGTTTCTATCACCTGAGGGCGCTACGGTGTGGGCGGCTGTGGCTGAGAGGATAGTGTGGTCGTCCATTAACCCCAGGGTTGGTGGTTTGATCCCAGCTCCTGCTGCCCGCATGTCGAAGTGTCCCTGGGCAAGACACTGAACCCCGAGTTGCCCCCGG
>JAVQJV010073720.1:0-14596 GCA_036024995.1 Gadopsis bispinosus | reverse complement strand
CCAAAAAAAGCCAAATGCAAGGAAAAACATGACTTCAGCAGGGACAATTAGCAGTAAACCATAAAACCACAATCAAATCTGGTTTATTCTGAGAGAATGCAGCCAGGGATGAGCTGTTCTGAACACACCAAGTAGAAAATGCACATACTGACACACAGAAACCATTAGAGAGGAGAAAAACACAGGCACCATCACCCACAAACAACATAATTAGATTTTCCAACAAATGACCGTACTATATTTTATGTCAAACTGACATGTAAAAATGTCTTTTGAGGAATACAAATATTGCTGGGCCATAAACCATCCGTGTCTGACAGCCATCTCATAACCACAAAATGTTTCTGGCTGTGGAAAACACATATTTTCAGTGTATGCGAGCCAACATGTTGTTGGATTAGTCAATAATGTACACGCAGATGTATATATTACACCTCATAACTACATCTGATATCTATTTTCCAGGCGTTATTATTGCCCTTACGCATCTTTCAGAATGATTGCCAGACATTCATTTTATTAAAATGATTTCCAGTAAACAGGATCTGATCTCCCACACTCAGTTTATAGAGGTTATAAAAAAATTATGTTTGAAGTTTGAGGAGGACAAAGTTGATAATCCATTTGGTGACATCTCAACTTTATTAAGGCAATGGTTCCACATATTGGGAAATACAGTTTTTCACTGTCTTGAATTGATACCACTCATGCCGATCTTCTCATCTAACTCTCAGAAAGCCAATAAGCTACATGTCGAACTAATCCTCTAACTCCACACCCTAATGCGGACTTACAATTCAGTCTTCAAACCTCAGAACATCTACTAAAATATAATTAAAGTAATGCGTATTACAGTGTTGTTTCCATCATGTCAGAAATGTTTATGGACATGACCACTGTTCCCAGAAAGAAGTTTAGTTATGCTGGGTTTTCTCAAAATTAGTTTTTGAGTCAATAAAACTACATAAAAAAATGCATTTTTAACAACAACAGTATGCTTCTGTAAAAGAGAGCAGATTCAAAGTTTTAGTATTATTTAAAACCACAAAATCAGACGATTGAATAGGAAGGATTATGTGCATTTTGAGCTTTATAAATAAATAAATAATGTTTTCAATTAATTATATATATATATATATATATATGCATATTGTTTTTATTAGTTTTGTGTTTTTAACTTGTCTAGTTCATTATGTAAAGTGTCTTTGAGCATGTAGATGAATGCTATTCATATAATTGATTAATCATTTACCCCTTTTTTTACTCAAAAATGGAAAAAAATATTTGCAGTGTCTTTAAATCTTCTTTAAGCGTAAACTGGCTTCGGACTGTCGGTTGGACAAAACAAAGACGTTGACCACACCAGCTTGAGCTCTCGGAAATGTATACCAAAACAACTAATCAATTGGTAGATTAAGAACAATAAAAATAATTGCCCTATATGTATTATTATTATTGTTAACTTGGATTAGTTGTTGCCTTGGCAACAACTCTGCTTGCTTGCGTCCATATTTGCATAATACAGAACATGATCACTACACAGAAGTACATAACAATCACAGCGATGATCAAATCATCTCCGCCCACTAGGAAATGATCTGATAGCCACCATGAACACCCTCCACCTGGGTCATTCTTAAGCGTCCCCCGACTCTCAGCTAGCTCGTAGCTTTACTGTCGTGCACACATTTAAACTGTCCGACATACTTGGAATAACACAGTGTGAATTCTGTGTTGGCAGTGCTAATGGGGATGAAGATGTCGATGATAGCAATGTTTCATAAAACACACAATGTTGTCATTATGTGAAGCCAATCCTGTGGGCTGCCGAGGGTCTTCAGGTCGGAGCCGGGGTCAGCCCCTGTCGCTCCAGGCTCAGCAGCCCGGGCCATGGGTCAAGCCTAATTGAGGCCTTTGGTAGCCAGCTTTTCATTTAGTATTAAAGTGAAAAGTGAGTCTAGAGCCTGCCTGAACCCCCCCCCCCCAACCCACCGCCAATACCTCACACACACTCAAAATCTGTGTCTTGTTGTTCCGCTATAGAGAGGATTAGAAGTGTGTTTAAAGGGACTTGTAGTGAACTGAAGAGTAGCCCTGGGCCATGATTAAACACACTGAGAAGCTCTTTAGACACATCGAGACACATCCAGTCTTGAATGTAGAAAATGTGCATCGAAGGCAATAATGGATGTTACAAGCGCCTTCCAAATCTCTGAAGCCAATCGGGCACGTCAAGCCAAACCACAGCCGGTCCATGGCTCTCACCAAAATCTCTCAAAATAACTCTGTAGACAATATGTAACTCTGCAGAACAAGAACACATTTGTGTCTCTCCCCTCTCAAAAACAAGTAGCAAATGCTCGCTTCTTTGTTTTGGAAGTTCCAAGTCTCCATTTATATGTAGCGACCATGAGAACAACCCTGTACAAAATCAAACTCAGCTGACACGGACCAGCAAAGAAGATGGAGAGTTTTTTTTGTTGTCGTTTTTTCATATTGAGGAAATAAAGAAGAAAGAAGTCAGTGAGCCGGAGAGAAAGAGAGAGAAAGAGGGAGAAAGAGGGAGAGGAGCCAGACAGCCTCCTCAGCCTGAGGGGCTGCCATTCTTGAAAAGTGCAGAGAACAAAGATGAGATTGCAATGCAGTTAAAGGAGTTGTATCCAACACACCCAGACCAATGCACACACACATTTGTCTAGACGTTTTCTTCTCCAAATTATGAAACCAAAGAAAAACAATGAGACTTAACCAAGAGCAGATGCAGCCACCTTAAAAGTCAGATTCTAAAAGCTGGAAGAATCTGACCTGAGTACACTCAGTAGCTGACACTGCCCAAGTGATGAAAAGCTTGCTAAAATCAAACCCACTCAATCAGAAGAGAAGGGGAGAGGAAAAGTTATATTTAGCGAGTCTGTCAATGATGTCCAGAATGTGATCTCTAATATGCTGTGTATTGTTTACACCCAGCTGTTTATGACCTGCTTACAGACCGGTCCACCTCTTCCTGCAGACGTGCTGATGAACATTCCTCCAGACATTAAGGAAAATTAATCTGGAATAGATTTGTCGAGGGTTTGCTAGGAGAGCTTGCAGCGGTGCCATGCATTGGAGTGCACAGCATAAAGTGGCCGGTCGGCAGTGTGGTGTTAGCGTACACAGGCAAGGCAGCTCGGATCAGCCAGGAAGGAGCACTCGGCAGATAAATCCCAATCATCACTCAAGCAATACATCTGTATTTATACAGCACATGTCGCACAAAGGATGCTATTTGAAATGATTCACAGATAAAATAAAGGGGACTTGTGTTTCAACATGAGGGGGTCAGTAGGTTTATTCACACACACACACACACACACACACACACACGCGCACATACTCTCTCTCTCTCTCACACACACTCACACAAACACAATGCAAAGAATCAGCAGCGATCAGACACACAGCAGACTGTCTTGTGATATCCGGAGTAGCCTATTTCAGTGTTTCCATCCCGCTTATGTAATTGTGTAGATGGAAACCTGTTTACATAACCTTCGGGGTGGGGGTGGGGGGGGGTGACTGAGTGTGTACATACTCAGGTAGACCAGACCTACTCAGCCATTTGCGATGTTGATCGAGTGATCCATCAAGTCTGACAGCCAGTCTGTTGGCTGAGAGCCTGCAGGCTAAAGCAGCCACTTTGTCTGCTGCTGTAAATGTTACCGAGCTCACCTGTAGCCCTCCGACAGACCAACACTGATGTGTGCAGCAGTACAGGAGAAAACAGTATGTAGTGTGTTGTACAAGAAACCTCTTCTCTTTTTTACGTCACTCTTTCAGAACAACATAACATATTCCCCTTTCTTTTTCTGTGTGGAATTAACCCTAATCTTAATCTTTCAGCTGTGAATCAGAGTTTATGAAGTCAGGAGGAAACACGGGGACACACACACACATTTCCACAAGTGTTCGTGTCCTCGCATGGAGCGGCCCCGGAGCACATGCAAGTGCTGATCGGCTTTCATTCCTCTCCTTAGCCGTTTCTGTTGTTCTTTCTCCCTTTCTCGAAATCTCTGTTCTCAATTAAAGCTGTCCTCAGGAAACTCAATCTCTCCAGTCATGCTGTCCCAGAAACACACACACACACACACACACACACACGAAGAAAGAGAGAGGGAGAGAGACAACAGAAACACACACACACACACACACACACACACATCTCACTCCTGCTCTGACATGTCCTCTGTCTGTCTTCCTTTCTCACACGCCGCCAACAGACTGAAGTCTGCAAGGAGAAGAAGATCTTAAAAACGGGTTAGAAAACCTAACTTACCAGGCCTGGGATGTGAACGCGGTACACAGCCTGGCGGTCAGTGAGGGTGAGTCAGTGGAGAAATGAGCTGAGAAGCAGCTTAGTAGTTGTGTTTGTCCCTCTCGCAGCAACGATATAGCTCAGCCTGTTGCATTCCGCCTCCCTCTCCTTTTCCCGTCTATCTCGCTCTCTCTCACTACCACACACCCTGTCTCTCCCTCGCTCGCTCTCCTCCTGAAATCTTTGTGTACTTTGATTCACAAACCCTGCCTTTGTCACGTGATCCAACACTTCAAATATACAGCACATTTTTTTAGCAGCCACAGAATGCCCGAAGGAAGGGAAAACAGGGTCCAGAAAGCTTAGGTTTCAACTTGCTGCCCACCCCCACTACCCCCCCTCTCTCCCTCTTTCTTTGTCTCATAGTCTCTCTCTCTCTCTCTCTCTCTCTCTCTCTTTAACTCCACTCATTCTACACTGTACTGTCAGTCAACACTCTTTTGTTGGGTTTGTACTCTGTGTTTGCTTTGCGTTTCTAAATGTGTTCCTCTTCTGCTCACCATCCAAAGATAGGCCGACACTGACACAAGCAGGAGAGCAGTGCCTGCATGCATGAGTGTGCACGCACACACTCGCACTAATGAAACAGTCATTAACTCACAGACATACACAAACACACACGCTGCAGAAGGCTGCACACCTTTGGGGATATCAGTATCAGCCCTTGGCTTTTGCTTCGTGTTTGCAATGCCTTGACTTTGGGACCGTGGCCGGCCAATGTGGGAGTTCAGGGGCCCGGGGCCAATCAAGGGCCACTTGGTGTTTTATTGTGACTACATATTCCCAATACACCCTCTCAGCATCAGTGTCCTTATGACTCGGGTGATGGAAACAATAACTTTAAAACGGGTTCAGTGTCAATATACTACAATGCAAACAGTGAGTTAATCTGCACAGACTCATCACATATAAACAACAAATTTAACTTGTTAAATGTATAGATACATTTGAAGTTCTACAAATAAGAAGAGTGTGCAGAATATTGTGTAGATTACAAAGAAACACCGATCAGCCTTAACATTCAGACAGCATGGGCCCTGAGCGTCTCCATATGCAACAAACTGTGATGCTCTGTGTATTCTGACACCTTTCTATCAGAACCAGCATTCACTTTTTCAGCAGTTTGAGCTACAGAAGCTCTTCTGTTGGATTGGACCACACGGGCCAGCCTTCCCCACGAGCATCAAGGAGCCTTGACCGCCCATGACCCTGGCACCGGTTCACCGGTTTCCCTTCCTTGGACCACTTTTGGTAGGTACTGCTGACCACTGCAGACCGGGAACACTCCACAAGAGCTGCAGTGTTCTGACCCAGTCGTCTAGCCATCACAATGTGGCCCTTGTGAAAGTCGCTCACATCCTTACGCTTGCCCATTTTTCCTGCTTCAACACATCAACTTGGAGGACAAAATGTTCACTTGCTGCCTCATATACCCCCCCCACTGACAGCTGCTATTGTAACGGGATAATCAAAGTTCTTCACTTCACCTGTCAGTGGTCATAATGTTATGGCTGATCAGTGTACAGTACAGATATCTTCTCTGGAAATCATACAGAGCCTGGTATATACGTTAGATGACTTCATTAAATCTCCAAAATGTAAACTACCATGAGCTGTTTTCCATCTTTCCTATCCTGACAAGTACAAAGGGCCATTCTCCTGGCAGTTTCCGCACCTTTAAATCAGTTCAAGTGAACTCTCCTCCTACAGGATTTTCCAAAGCAAATCAACCCAGCAATTTTCTGGTAAGGAAGCATTTAATGAAGATACATTTGATCCATGATGAGATCAAACCTGGCCAGTCGGCACCTGAGGGACAGAGCTACCTGTCTCTTCATGTCAGAGATAAAACTGTCTGCTACTGTCTGACTGGCCTCAGTGGCGAGTCAGCCTGCTACACAGGCCGATCCATGACAGCAACAGTCAGCTCAGGTCACCTTCCAAGATAAAAGCACAATTTCTTTTTCACTCTCGTTTTGACTGGTTAATAAGATCGTAAAACATGAAATAACTGTATTTGAGTCCTCAAATATATATCCATATTCTCCTTAAAATGTCATTAATGTACACTCAAGTAAATTATTCATACAGTTTGTCCTAAAATTACCAATAAAATTGCACCATGCCTCTCATTATTGTTGAGTAAGTCTCTGCCTTACTAAAAACTGTGTGAATAATTATACATAAGTATGCCAAAATAAACTGATGCCTGGGGGGAAAAAATGAAAAATTGAAGTAGCATGGAACCTTTCCCATTGCAGGCCTCAACTTGAACTAAAAACACCTTGAAAGAATTTCCTTATTCATACATTTAATTTAATCAAAGTAGACTTTATAGAAGACTTTCAAATGTTAGTACAACAAAAGAAATATCTGGAATGGATTTCGCTAGTATGGAACTTAATATGCAAATATGTATATATTAATATATATATTTATTTGCGTATATCGGCACCTTTATTTTATACTTCACTGTCATTGTCATCTTAACTAATACACACACTACTGAAAGTATATCAACATTCTCACAGCAATTAAATTCTTGCTGTTATGCAATATCTGCATTTTCTGCTATGAGACTTCTGACTTGGATCACATTTTTTAAATCACAAATATGGAACTGGGGACTGTCCAATCACAGGGCCACTGCCTTAACCATCTGGATTGCTGCCACACTTCTCAGCATCATGTGTCGGCGAGGGAGGTGAAAGGTTAGTCCTGTTTGTGTTTCTGTGTCAGTGAAATGCGCAAAGAGGAGGAGAGTGTATAACGTCTGGCTGAGTGTGAAAGAAGCATTTGTGTATTTCTGACTGTAAATCTATGGGGCGCTAATAAGCACATGCGTCCACATGTCGATACATGTGCACTCTCAGACACACTCGCAGACACTTTCACTCTCTCACACTTTTGTTCTTGTTTAGTGTCAGTGAGTGTCAAAGCAGGTTGACTCAGAAAGAAGATTAGGAACTTGAGAGGGGCTTCAATGAGGCCTGCAGGTAGGATGTTGGAGGCGTCTGATAAAGACAGGCTAAAGATGTACAGCAGAGAAGAAAGAACAAAGAAGCGAAGGAGGAAAACCGAAGAGGGAAAAAGAGGGGAGCTTATAACTTTCTGCAGAGCTTGAAATGGGGCCCTTTTTGGCAGCGAGCAGCGGAGAAACCGCAGAATGGTGCGACTCTGCGAGTTGAGGGGTGGAGGGGGCTGGGGGGGGGGAGCGAGCAAAGGACAAGGAAGCAGGAGAGAGCGGAGAAGAGGGAGAAGAAAAGAAAGGGTGAAGGAGGAGGGTGCAGACGGCAGGTTTTAATCAGCAACAGGCTGTTGGTAATGAGATCACAATCCCACTGCTCTCAGATTGATGTCATGTGAAGCTCTGTGGAGCACAGAGAGGCATGCAGAAGATGACAGGCATGCACGACAAGCTTGCGCGTTTGCTCGGGCACACACAAACATACAAGCAGCATACATGCAGAAAGGCAGAGACAGAGTTAAACTCAAATTAAGGCTGGCAAACGCCCACAAACCAATAGACACGGGCACCAAAACAAAATGCACACGCACACGACACAAAGAGGCTTTAATACACCACAACTCCCTGCTGTTAATTTTCTTCAAGCAAGAAAAAGAGCTGACACAAATATAATCACACCCACACACACACACACACACACACACACACCATAAACACGTTTTGGGTCCCAAGGCTCCTTTATGTCTTTTCTGTCTCTCAAACAGCTAAACATGCACACAAAGAACATACTGTACCAGTGGTGAGGGTTGGCTAGACTTACAGGCAAAAAAAAAAGAAAACGGAGCAAAGAAGGAAAGAAAATGAGGAGGGGGGGGTAAAGCGTGACACTCTGGGTAACAGTTGATAGTTTGGGGTTATAAAGATTAACACACAACCAGAGAGGTGAGGGAGCATTTTCATTCACACACAGGCAAATTCTGGGTAAACCACATGCGTACACAAAGACGCGACGTGAAAATGTATTTTAAAGCGCTCCAGCAAATGTGCATATCTGCCACGGTTGGCAACGTTTACGGTTGGCGGCTAAGTGGAGAAAGAAAGAGAGAGGACGGGTAAGAAGAAGGAGGTTTGGAGTGTACATGTGCATCCAATGAACAGCGAATAGTTTTTCCTATATAAATGTTCCCCAAAATTCAACCATGATGTCACCATGAACCTGTTGTGAACCCCTGTCAACTACCATTACTGTCTCATTGTCTCTCTGTTCCCCGCCGCTCCCTCCTGCTTCACCGCGCTGCCTCTCCATCTCCTTCCACCCTGTCCCCATCTTGTTCTTGGGCTTCCACTCTTTAACTTTTGCCATACGATGCTATCTGGCAGCATTTTTCTTTTCAACACAAACTGCGTGTGACCCCCCTCCACACACACACACACACACACACACACACTCCTCCTCCCCCTCCGAACACAACCCCCAAACACACACACACACACAAACTGCTCACAGCCATTTGGAAAGTCTCTGGTATAACAAGGACAGTTTTAATCAGAACAAGCTGGCATATTTTGGCGAAGACCTGCACTTATTGTAATTCAATCAGAAAGAGAGGAGAAAGAGGGGGAAGAGAAAAAGTGAAATGGGGCACACGGAGGGTAGTAGAGTGTGAGACGGGGAAATAAGAAAAACAGGGGGAGGAAAAAGGAGACAGTGGGCGGATTGGGAGGGTGAGGTAGGGGTTGAGTGGTTGATGGAGTTTGATCCACATGTGGAAATGATTGTCTAATTACAGCAGATATGTATAAGTGTTACTGCCTGGAGGGCAGATGGTGATTGGAGGGCGCAGCACTGCGAAAATGAATTGATTGGATGAGAGAGAAATCAAGATGGGTAATTGGAGAAGGTGGAGAACAAGATCAAGAGAAGTGTCATGGACACGGTGGCTCCTGCATCCTCCTCCTCCTCAGTGGAGCGGAAGGCCAGATTCAACCTGCACATTGTCCCCAAAATGAAACAGTCCACAAAGACACGATCCTCATCAAGAGAAAATACCAGTTTTAAAAGAAGAGCTTGACACTTTGGGAAATAAACGCAAATCCAGAGTTTCCACTCTTTATGCTAAGCTACGGCTAACTGGCTGCTGGCTCCAGCTACACATTTGGCGTAGATTGAGACTGGTGTCAATCTTCCCATCTAACTCTAACTCTAAGAAATGGAATAGGTGTATTTCACATGATGTTGAACCCTTCCTTTAAACTGCAGCTCCATGTTTCTCAAGAATCTTATAATGTAGAAATAGCACAGGCCTTGTAATACCATAAATACCTATTTGGTCTAGAAATGTGGGCTTTTGGGGTTGCAGTCCCTGAATTGGGATGCAGCTAGCCTCTCCCTACTTTCATTGTGGTTCCTGGAATTGTTTAGAGTCTGTTATATGCCACCTGTGCATTATTTTCCCTTCTCTATAAACCATGTAACCCAATCACCTGCCTACCCTGCTGCTGACACTGCCCTCACCAGCATCTCCCATTTTTTTAAAGAACTTTGCATTGAGAAAAAAAAAAGAACTGTGACTGTGACACTGGAGGCCAACAGTCTGTGTTGGTTTCATTGATAGTAACCATAATGTTTTCCAAACCTAAACCAAGCAAGTTTCAGCTGCCTAAACTTATGGAGGTGGTAGGTCGAAACTGGATACAGAAAAAGTGGCCCCTACAGGAACAAGATAATGCAAAAATGGCTCTGACTACCCCATGCGGCTGCCATGATCTTTGGAAAGATTCAGCCAAGATTTCTTAATGTTTGATTTGCCTTAAGCAACTCATCACAAATCTCCTCCCTGTGCTGAAATAAATAAAAGTAAACACACTAAACTGCTAGGATACAGCAGGGGTGGAGTTGTCCCCCTCAGGATAACCTGGCACCTCTTCACAAGAGGCCACCTGTCAACAGACCTCAGCAGATCTTGGCTGCGTGCTGCGATGTCTGTCTGCCTGTCAGAAAATGTAAATGCCCTCTGGAGGGTTAACAGGGGCAAGTATCAGACATAGGTTGTTACTACTATCAGAGTTCTAAACTGGCTTTGTTTTTGTTTATCAAGCAACTAAATGTGATCTTTGAATGCTACTTAGTGTGTCCTAATGACCAACAGCCCTTAATACAGCCAGCAGTACAATGTCTCATAGCTGACTGTTGATGTTTGTTTTGTCCATTTTATTGTGACCAGCTGTTACTTGCATTCCCATTAAATGTCCCCTCAGGCACCAGTGAAGTAAAATACTTTTGTGAAGCTACTTTCTTGAGCGATTTTCTGCACAAAACACTATAGTGAAGGGGAAATAGGTTATCCAAAATGGAAAATATTGTTTTATTGATTGATGAAGTGTTGATATATAGCTGAATAGCAATACAAATCATTGTAGTAACTCTATTTTGAGCTCCGTCTAACATTTCACCTAACAGGCGGAGAACATTTTAATAAAGTGCCGCTCTTTTTTTCTTTTCAGCAGTTAATATTAGCCGCCCAGCGTATGCATGAAGCTCCAGTGTCCTCCCTCTCTGTTGAAATACAATGTTCCCCTTCCAAGCTGCTGGTAAAGCTCAAATGATGAATTTGTTGCAGCAGCAAGCCGTGTCCACCAGGAACCCTTCTGAGTGGCTTCGTGTGACCGTTTCCGTTTGTTTCTTAACGTGACGGTTGCTGCTTAAACAATTGCTGGGGAGGTGGTAGAGCGACACAGAGAAGTGAAAGAAGAAGATGCAACATCCACACATTGGGGGCCCTCAGTACCAGAAGATACCGCCCTACCTGTACCCCTGAGAAGCCCACACTGGCCCTGCCTCTACCTGGACAAACATACCTGGCATGTCATCTTTGTAGCCCATAGCGACGAGGCCTACTGCAGACCTCATCTATACACATAAATTGACTGGAATTTAACACCTAATTTGCAATTGCCAACCTCACCCATGGAGTCACTTTTTCCTGCCCACTGTTTAAATGTTTAAATTGCTTTGCTTTTCATATTACCCGCTGTGTTTCTGTGTGTTTCTGTCCTTCAGAGCCTGGTACTGAGAAAACGTTTGAAATGTCAAATCTAATCACTTATTATATCCTAATAGTTGTTTTCTGATTTGCCTTTGTATTTACTCTCCATCATATTGTTGTTACATTTTGTTATGTTTAACTCACCTCTCCTGGCCCGGGAAAACAAATCCCCATCCCTGATGGCTCTCATCACCATGGTAACTGCCAAAGTGGAAAAAGCTGCAGTGCTTCTTCAGCCACTATATGGGGGTCAGTGGGCCAGTGGCGCCGTTTCTGCATGTCGGCTGGCGAGGAAAAGTAAGAGAAGGACGAACATTACAATTCAAAGTAAATTGACATGCAAATATTTAATGTTGGCATTCATTATGTCACTCCATTTTGCTGTTCCTGTGCCAGTGTAGTCCGCTATAGGGTGCATTGTCTTTTAGTCTGTCTGGTTATGCCTATTTTCTGAGGAGAAAGGTGCCATACAGCATCTAAACCCAGGCGTTGGATCTAAATCTGGGTTTTGTATACACTGCCACATGAGAAGTGAAAAAGAAAAATGCAGACAGCAGAGTTTACCCCTTCAAAGTTGAGGCTATTGATCTGAGTAACGCAGTAGATCAGGGCTGGATCCACCACACAGATGATAAAGAGCCAGTAGCCATCTGTCATTGTTGAGTGTGTCATGGAGCAGTCGTAGAAGTAATGAATGATATCTCCTGGCAGAGGGCTCATTCTCCCAGGTGTCACTTAGAGCCATAACAACACGGCAATAAGACTGAGAAAATCTTGAACATTCCACAAGTCGCAGTTTGTTTTGACTACCCTCAAATGCAGGGCCTCAGCACAGTGTGTGCATATACTACAGGCTTACTGAGGCTTGACAGCTCATATCTTTATGGCCCCATAACTCTAATTAGAGGACCAATGCTAATGTCTTATATGTCTAATTTAGTCCTCCCTGCAGCTTTGTTGATATAAACAATTCCTCACATACCTTTACCTATGCATGCACTGCCCCCTTGTGGAAAATAGTCCTGCTTTTTAGAACCATACAAGGGAGTGGGGCATTATTGTTACCTGATCTCCCGATGAACTATGTTTCTGTCAAATTTACAAAAGAATGTAAAAAGAAATTTCAGAAAAATATTTAAAAGCATATATCAAAAGACATGTTATTATTTTAATGAACATATAGCTTTGTCTCCTCTGACACATTTCCATTATTATGCTACACTGCAGCACCGACTACCTTCCTCAAATAACTCTTCGTGTTCAAAGTGACTTGATTCTTCTGTTTCAACGACAATAGACACATCAGTCTAACCCACCAGCTGCACAGCTTCTTTAAACCACAGAGAGGCGCTGTTTAATTACTTATTACATGACTGAATCGAAACTGTGTCTGATTCAGGTTTAATGTTTGTGTTGAAAATCTAGAGTCTCTACTTCAGTGACTCTAAAAATGAGCTCCAAGGCTTCCAGGGGGGTCTGCAGCAAAATGACATTTATTTTGCATATTCAAACATCATCTTTTCATCATTCAAAATGTTTTGAATGAATTCAGGTATTGTAGAACATTTAAAAAAAACTACATTTACCAATTATTTCCTCACAAGACATATGCTTAAACAAACTATTTTCATTCAATCCTTCAAAAGAAACTCATCAATATTTTATTGTTATATTAATATGAAAATGTGAAAAGGGTGGAGCAAGCAGCAAACAAAAGACAGCAAACAATAATAATAAGGTAATAAAACTCTTCAGAAGTGTTTATTGCACCACCATGCACTGGTTTAATTTAAACAAATTAAATACGTGTTTATCAAAAATGCTGTTTCATAAATATTTATCATTTTTAAGGCCGTTTTAAACACTTTTTTAATAGAAAGTAAACAGCTTTTGATAGAACCCACAGTTCTGATAAATCTTCAAATAATTTAATTTAGGTAAAAGAGATTAATAAGGACAGTTTCATGAGTCCTGTGCTGAATTAAATTATTAATTAAAGACAAGGACAGGTGGATGTAATGTCTGAGATTAGCTGTATTTTATTAAGTAGTTAATCTTTATTACAAAGTTATATATTTTTGTTGCTTTTCAAGTTCATCAAAGAATGCTTGAAGGAGTGGCTGACATTTAAACATGTATGTGTTCTACTTTAAAGGAGAAAAATAGTTAAATAAACAAGTCAGAAAGCAGCATATGACTTCTGCGAGTGTACATCACAGAAAACCACCTGCTGGGTCTCTGTTAGTATTTTACATTTGATGCTACAAAATATACATGAAGTTATTGTGTGCTTGTATAAAAAACAATATCTGTGTTTAATACAGGTTAAAGGTATAAGTATCCCCAGTGGTGGAAGAATGACCTAAAATAACCCCCTAAAGTAAAGTAAAAGTAGATTTTCCACACTATAGAAATACTCAACTAGGCTGCAAGAAAATAGCCTGATTCAAAATGTTAGTTAAGTAGAAGAATAGGAGCATTAGCAACAACTTCACGTATCAAAATATTCATGGCCCGTGTTAGTGTAATTATTATTATTGGATCACTATTATCCTCTAACATTACATCACTTTTATAAACGGATTATTTTTATTTTAGGAAAATGTTCATCGAAAATTACAATAACAATAATAACTACAGCTGTTAAATACATGGAGTGGAGTAAAGAGATCTGTCTGAAATGTAGAGTAGTGGAAGCATACAGCAGCATAAAATGGAAAACCTGCAGTGAAGCACAAGAACCTCAGAAGTGTACTTACTTTGCACCACTGGGTGTCCCATGTTATCACGTCACTGTCCCATGTTATCACGTCACTGTCCCATATTATCACGTCACTGTCCCATATTACCAAACTCGTGTTGGCTCGTCAGGTCACACAAACACATGTCACTCTGCTTATTTGCTGGTTAGGAAAGTATGTTGGGGCTTCTAATAGTGTATAGTAGACAAAATAGTCCACATTTGGAGAACAAGAAAACGCTTTATCATTAGATCCCCGTAGCTGCAACTGATAGCCTCTGCCGGCTGAAACCCAGAGCAGGGGACGAGTTTCATATCAAGCACACTTGTGACCCTTTAGCCTAATTCCCTACAAGCTGAAGGCTGCAAGTGAGGAGTTGTTCATTCAGCTTCAGCTCACCTACCGAGAGCAAGAAATAGGTTGTGACTGTGGGGGGGGGGGGGGGGGGGGGGGGGGGGGGGGGGGGGGGGGGGGGGGGGGGGGGGGG
>JAVQJV010073715.1:0-13026 GCA_036024995.1 Gadopsis bispinosus | reverse complement strand
GCCTTCTGTGACCCATAAAAAGTTCTTATGTATAATGTCTTTTTTAGCATTATACAATGAGGTTTTGAGATTGTTTGAGAAGTCCGAGAGGTCAGAGACTTACTTACTTGAATACTTGATCTATAGAAGATGAATACTATAATCCATTTATACATTTAGAAGATTGGAGACACGGTTTTGTTGACAGGGTTGAGTAATTAGTGATGTTATCTTGCTATTAAATGATATACGTAATAGAACCCGGTGATACATTTTCCTGATATTGGAGGTAAACTTTGAGCTCTGATATGACGCGAAATGTGTTTTTATTGTGCAAGCTTGCTCCAGGACTTTCTGCGCCTCTCAAACACTTGAAAGCAAAGTTTCAACTGGTTGTAAACTGCAACCAGTGGCATGCCCTTGTTCATCCCAAAGAATTTCCTCTTTGGCTTATGCCCTGTCTGCAGCTCAGGCAAGCCTGTACACGAGAGGAGAGCGGCAACTTTAAAAGAAAATGTTAAAAAACCTGCAGCATTTACTCAGGAGCTCTGCTTGCCTGCTTCAACCTTCCCCCACCCAGCCTTTTCGGAAGGTGCACTCGAAACGGTGGCCAATGATCCATTAACTCAATTTGAGAATAACTAGCAGAAAGGAACTTGAGACTTGTCACAGGAGACCTTGTGATAATTAAAAGCATTTCAAGAGGGTCAATATTGATGTTTGAAAAGCATATCCAAGAGCAAGAGCAGCACATACCCTTATCCAGTTTTTCCTAAAGAGCACATTTGTGAATTGGCATGACTTTTCCATTGGATATTGTTGAAGGGAAAAGCACGGCCTGGTGTTCTGATAAGTCAGTACTACATACACAGTGACCTTTTGTGTTCTGTTATATAATCACGCCACTTATCCTTCCACTTATCATCATTTAAGGATATACTGTAAAGGGTGTGAATTTGGAGCCGTGGGACCAGTAGCATGTTATACACTCCAAAGTCGGGTGGACCTCATACTTGCTATTTCAACATCAATTTCAACACTGTCTGATCTTGTATTTGATTCATAAACCTTTGATCCAGGGATTTGGATTTGTAATTGAAATGTAATTCCAATTCGCATCGACTTTGTCTGATGTCGGCTCCTATTTGCTTTGGATTTTATTTAAGTGTGCAAATTCTTATGCACTATTCAGTACCGTCAATATTCCCACAATGGAACAAACAAAAGTGGCATCCTTGGCAAGTATACTACTTTCAGCTAGCAATCCTCCAATGAAGTGTGAAATATTTGAACGATGCAAAGGTTACAGTCAGACACAGACATTCCACCTGTCATAAGGAAAATTATGGTGATTCACACGTGTCCAAATTCCCAGAATTACTGCTCACTATAGAGTAAAAACATGTATCTTTAAAACACTAACTCTTCATGAGCTCTTCAAAAACAAAAGAAACGGCCATGTTTTCAGCTCCGTCACTGCATTTTTCCAATAATCCAGTGGGTTATTAAATGGTTCATTTATCTTAAGAAGTACCCATAAATGTAACCTACCCTTAATCCTTCATTTTATCTGAAAAACTCAAATTCGCCAAATTTGGAGATACATGGTGTTCACTGTACAGTTGCAATGGGGAATAGTGAGCAGAGTCGGACCCATCTGACAGGTGTGTGTGTGTGTGTGGTTATTTTCCAGCAGCCTTATGTCATTTGCATGTGTTTTCACAAGGTAAACACAGTGGATGGATGTGCGGAATGGCACCCTTATCAACATATCTGTCCTGCTGCCTCCAGATGGCCTGCAGGGATTTCAATTTGCAACATTCCATACAGTATAAAGCAACGGTGGACAACAGATACTGTAAAGGATCACTCATATTTATTCACGAATGCGGGCCAATTTAGCAACATTCCTGCTTCAACCACGTTATGTTGTAGTCTGAAATGTATTTCTTTGTGTTTCCTGTCTTATTTTGACATCTTTGCGGTTTGTTGAGTTCCTGCCCTTATTACACCTCCGTAGTGTTCACCTGTTTCTTGTTCTCTCCTTAGTGCCTTAATCTAGTTCCTTGTCCCTTGTCGGTTCATTGTCTTGTTTTACTTTGGTCACGGTGTCAGATTGTGTATGTTTTCGGTAGTCCCAGTATTTCTCTTTGCCCTGTGGCTGTACCTCATGCTCTTTGTCTCTGGACCTGGGCTTACCTGCCGTCATACGAACCTACTTACCTTCCTACTTACCTGAGCAAGCTTTACCTGTTTTGTAAGTTCATTTCTATCATAATATTTTCACCCAGTTCCCATCTTCTTTTCCTGTTTGCATTTTGGCTCCTGTCCCTGATGCCTACACTCCCCATCACAACACATTAAAGTCTAACTGAATTTTTTTTTTTGTCTCTTAAAGTGCAAATAATATTGAAGTATGGATTTTGGAAGTTTCCACATTCCTTAATGAGTTTTCAGTTCTCCTCTCACTGCACTTGTATAAAGTTTTGGAACTTTGAAGCAGCAGAACATAATGAATTGCAAAATTGATGCAGCAGAGGCCAAGATATGCAGACATTTTGGTCCATAGTATGGGTCAAACTACAATGTGAAACCATGTTAAACTAAATGAGTAGGCCACATTTTTCAGTCAGAAGGAATTTGTCTGTTTGCCTCATTAATGTCCCTGCACACTAAAGAATACTACTGGGGGGGGGGGGGGGGTATGGTTGCATTGCTGCACAAAGACAAAAAGCTGCCAAAGAGCTTGCTTGTAATATGCAGGACCAACGAAAAAAAATAAAGTATTAAAATGGTTTCACTATTCCTGCATCATAAAATGGTTCATTGCAACAACTGCAGTCTGCAAAAGTCCACTAGCATAACTATTAAGCTAGCAGTAACAGCATAAGCATATCTAGTCTCAGTGTTGTGATCTTATACATAATTCAGGATTTGCATGGTGAACTAACAGGTTCTGCGGTGCACAGTGCAATAACTCACAGAACAATAACAGTAAAATTGGTGCAGCACCTTGCCTTGAAGCTATCTCTAATTTGCATTTGTTTTGAAAATTAAAAGTTTAAAAAACTGTTAAAAAAAAGCCAAACAAAAAGGCATGGACCACTAAAAGCACTTATTGTGAATTGGATTCTGTCTTTGGGTCCTCCTGCGATTTTTGTGCGTTTGGGAACACATACTGTAAAGACAGATGCTCAAAGAAACACACCTACCCACCAGAAGCAAATTAGCTGGATTGTGCAGGTTTCCTTCCCACCGAGAAGCTCAGAACAAAAACACGGCACAGACGTGGAACAATGGGACTAGGAAGCAGTTCGTCGGCCATTTCACACGCAGTCAAATCACACACCTACGCACGGTAAAAATAACCCTTCACAAAGAGATGGCATACAAATTTACTTAATAAACAGGAAGCACATACTATAAACACTTAGACATTTCACTGACTGAGAGAAACCATTGGCTATTTAAATGCTGAGTATTATCAATGCAACCAGGGGCTTCTGTTTTAGTCAAACTTACTACAGCATCAACTATTCATCATAATAATAATGAGAACATTGTATTGTTACCTGTAAGGTCAGAGGTCAGCCCCAGCTACTTAACAGCCATATAAGAACACTGTAGTAGGGCAGACGCTTGTGGCCATGTTGAACGCGAGTAACCTGAATGAGTAATAGTCAGTTAAACAAACTTGACATCTCGCTGCCCCAGAAATGCTGCAGATATACTCAAACAAACAAGTATATGCAAACAACAAGTGTCCACTCGAAAAGCCCCCTCTACATTAGCACTCATATGTATTCTAACCAAATAATACGAGAGAGGATGTGTAAGATCTGACCACGGTGAGATTAATACACAGATCTCCAAATGTCCCCACTGGAGCCCCATGTGACTTTGTTGCCTGGACATCACTGTGGCCTCCCCCCTGCATTGTGAATGAGACATTCTTGTTTTGGTGGAGATAAACTTCAATTTTATAGACCACTGAGTAACTGCAATAGCTCATGCGTCTAACTTTTACCAGGAATTTTGCGGTTACTTCTCTGTTCAGGGGGGATTCACTACTATTCTGAACAAACAATATACACCCGAAGGTTTTCCATCTTTTTTTTTTGTTTGTTTGAGGTCAGTTATTGAAAGTCTGTTTTGACATGCTGTCTTACTTTGCTTCTAGAAAACTGACTTTTATGCGATTTGCTGCAAGCGAACAGTTGCAGAAAAACAATGCTAAAATGTGTGTGTGTGTGTGTGTGTGTGTGTGTGTGTGCTACCTGAGAAATATGATAGTAAGTGAAATAAACTTGATCGCACCTTCCTCCTTCAGTATACAAATGTGCATGCGACAAGTAAGGCAGCGATGGCAGGAAAAGACTGTGATAACCATGAAAGACACTGAGAATTCACGCAGCTGAAGCTCTGGGCTTTCTAAGATCTCTAAAAAGATTCTGTCCTTTTTTCTTTTTTATTGGTCACCAAATGAAACATGTGTTAATGCATCCACAGCAGATACCGCGTTATCTGATGCGGCTCTTCCGGTTGTCCTATCCGGCCTGCATGAAACTCCGGAAGTCCCCTTGGATCCCAGAGGGATTTTCACATGAAGGCTCTACAGCATACAGTATGTGGTATCTCCAAACATCTGCGGATGTTTGGCTTTAGACTGCATATACTGACAGCCCAAAGGGACCAGTGGGACAACATTTAGAGAAGATACATCTCTTTAGATTTATGGAAATACAATCTTGACATCACAATCAAGTGGGCTGCGTTCTTTCTCTTCACTTTTTAGCAACATGTGAAAACACAAAACTTATACTCCTTAAATGATGCACATCTGATTCACATGGCAAAGCTCCATAACATCATGTGACTGCTAATGGAATGTGTTGTTTTTGTTTTTGATCTACTGTAAAGCAGAATAAGATAATTATATATTTAACCCAATGACTTTGTAAAGTAACAGAATAGAGGAGGACGTCCGTTTAAATTCTTTCCCAGGCTGCATTCAGGCTGCATAGGTAAGGAGGTCATGTTTATCCATTGGATGATACTACAAAGGTGGAATCAGTATTATGTAAGAATGTGTGCATGTCGGGACCTTGTCTAACATGCGCCGCTGTCCCACTGTTCATCTCTGATCTCTGTCCCTAAAGAACAGGTAGATCTGCCTCCTGAAACTAGCACACGGCCGAGTCAGCTGATGTAAACAGTGCATGCTGTTGCATAACTCTATAAGAGCATTTTCTTATCTGCTTATGCTACGTTACATGTTGGTGTTGAAAAAGCATGTAATATTTTAATATTTAAATGAATAGTTTGATATTTTGGGAAATAAATTGGCTTTCTTGCCAAGATTTATGTGGTCGCTGGAGTGTGTAGCTTAGCTTTGTAAAAACGGTGGAGAGACGAGGAACCTGGCTCTGTACAAAGGTAGGCCTAATAAAAATCCACCTGCACCTCTAAAGCTCACTAATTAACATGTTATATATAAGATAAGATAAAATAAGATAAACTTTCATTGATCCCACAGGGGGAAATTCACTGTTACGGCAGCTCAAAAATCAGAAGAAAAATTAAAAATTTAAAACATTATATACACAATACAATAAATATAAAAGACATAAAAACAAGACCCTAAGGTGCATGAAAGTCATCTGTCCTTTTGTGATTGTCTAATGGTTTTGTCATGGTTTGTGTTTGTTTTTGTGTTTCCTGTTTTATTTTGACATTCTCTCTGAGTTTCTGGCTTTGTGTTTTCCAGCGTTGCCACTCTTGTGTTGATCGTGTTCACCTGGGCCCCTGTGTTCAGCTGTCTTTGATTCCCTCTTTAGTCTTATCTGTTTATACCTGCTCTGTTCTTCTGCTCTTTGTTGGGTGAGTGTCATGACTTTTCCGCTGTACGGTCAGGACTATGTATTTCTGTAGTTTAATTTGGACTACTCCTGTGTTCTACTTTTGGCCTCCATGGAGACCTCTTGTGTGCTGCCTTTAGTTTTTGGAGTTTTCCTTTTCCCCACAGCTTTAGCTGACTCTGTAAATGTCTTTGTTTCCCATCAGTAAATGATCAAAACTTAACCCCGATATCGCTGTTTGCGCTTAGGTCCTCTTTTCCTCCTGCCACCAACGTACCTCGACACCGCCGTCAACACCGTCCACGTGACAGGACTCCGCTGGTTGCTTGGTAAAAAGTTGCGGCCGTGAAATGGAGTGCTGCAGGAATGAGTCCTACAACCTGGAAATTATTTAGCTTCTTTGCACTTCTAGCACTGGGTTTTTGGCTAGATGCCTGAAATAAGATATGTGGTTAACACAAGCTTAAGAGATTTTCATGTTTTGTTCCTTCACATAAAATACGTCCGTAGATACCCCAGCTTGGTTTATTTTTATTTAATCAGGCAGTCTCGTGGAGATTTGGATGCCTTTTTCAAGAGAGTCCGTAGAACAAGAAACATTCACAAACCATATCAGAAAACAACACGACCATATATACATAAGGAATTAATCAAAACAGTTACAAGAATCCTAAACATCAGATTATACAGCTTTAAAATCACCAAGGGGACTGTAGGAGTGTAGTTTGCAGATCATTCCATTTTAAAAAGGTGCATACTACCTGAAACCAGTCCTGCCAACATTACTGCGTACATAAGGAATGTCTAGGGTTAACTAGTTACTGGATCTTGTACTGTAGATTGAGCTTTGAATGAGATAAGAGACGGGAGGTATTTTGGAAGCTTAGCAGAGCTTTATTAATGAATAACATGAAACGGCTATTTCTTCTTGATTGTAAGGAAGTCCATCCAACCGTGTGATAGAAAATTTGTCATATGTAATAAAGCGTAGTGCACTGTGATACACAGGGTTTAACTGCTGAAGTGTTGATGGGGCCGCATGACAATACACAATGTCTCCATAGTCGCGGACAGACATGAAGGTTGACTGACGTCTTTCAATTCTATACAAGACGCTTAGTTTGATTTTAAATTTTTGAGTCAAGTGTTATGATGTGATATGAACCTTGAATGATGGTCTACTGTCAAGCCAAGTATTTGTCTGACTCAGCAAAAGTAATATGGATGCCATCTAAGGTTTTAATGGCAGGATTGTGAGTCAGTGGTGGTGCTGGAGAATACCATGTACTTAGTTATTTCTGAATTTCAAACTAGTCTGTGAGTAAGGAGTGATAATCGCACACCCTATGGAAAATGTTCAAACGTTAAGTAACGATCATTTTAACAGGTGTTTCAGGTTTAGCTGGTAAACACAGGGATACATCGATATCTCCATGGCGCTCCGTAAGGTGTCAGTACGGCTAAATGGATGTATCATTGTCGAGACCAAAAGTACTGTTACAGCTCAATGTTTCTTTTGAAATGTTTAAAAAGTCACAGATAAACTAATGTAATAGAGAGGCGAAGTAATCCAAATGTTTGTTTATTTCCTGTTTAGCCCACAATGGATCCTCAAAAGCCACTGTTCTTTCATTTGTTAGAGCTGTCAGAGAGCCAGAACAGGTATGCTTAACTGCTTTGGAGGACACTAGTCATGGCATACCATGACTAGTGTCCTCCAAAGCATCAGAATGTGCAAAGTCATGTGCATGTCCCTACCAATACAGAGGTCTAACACAGTGTATTCACATTTCCTGGGCTCTGAGCACGAGTTGAAGCTAGAACTGTCTGCATTGTGTGAAATTTGCATTATTGTCTTAAAAAAAGGAAGTTGCTACAAGTGGCTGAATGAGACCACAGAGGTTGTCGGGGACATTAAATGTCGTCGCACCGAACACAGAAACTCATCTACTCACTCGTCGGCCTTTACAGCCTCGTTGTGTTTGTACACCAGTTCTTGCAAACTATTCTAACTCAAACGTTCCAAAAGGCTTTTGTGGAAGAGGTAAGTGTGCAAAATCAAATTACAAGTTGGAAGTCATGGTGTAGTTGGCTGTTGACACTTTACACGACTGCATTCACGCTCCAAAAAAATCATAAAAGTGGTGTTCATTTGTGAAGATTACCTCACTGAACAAAATGTGGAAGTATGGAAATACCCCCTGCTTTTCTTCAACAAAATTGGTCTACAAAATATATCATCCCTGCAGAACAACAGCATATTGTTATTTTTACACTTTTTGTTAAACATATTAAATAATGAGCTTTACAGGTGCTGGCAGGAAGATACGGTTACCAAGTCTTTATGCTAAGCTAAGCTAACTGTCGGCTGGCTCCAGCTACATATCTTCCGTAAAGACGAAATCATCTCATCTAACTCAAGAAAAACTCAGGGCAATTAATCATAAACATGTCAAACTATTCCTTTAATATTTGTCATAATATTGTATATTTGATATACTACATACTACTCTCTATAGTACGCTACTCTTGACATACCGTAAAAGCTTAAAATAATTTTTACTTTTAACCGGAGGAAGCAAACGTACAGAAAAGTTGAGTGCAACTGTGTAAAAGTGAGCTGCTTGAGTTTATACCTAACTGGTACTTCCTGGAGCATAAAAGGAAAAAAAATAAAGGGCCTTGGGCAAGCGGTACACCAGTGATTGTGATGCAATATCTTGTCGTCTTGCATGCCATGAATGTTTATCTGCCAACTGTCAACCACAAATGCTTCGAGGTCGGGCCAGTAATTTTAGAAGTGGAAATTAATATCATTTTTCCTGTTCTCAAACACCTTTAATGCAAAAGACACGCAGCATTGTACTTTGACTGACAGGAATGATAATAAACCATGCTATCTCTGTGTGAGGATTCAAACGCTAATCAATAGGTTTGTTCCTGCGTCTGACGTTTGCTCCTCACGGCGCCGACAAAGAAAACAGAACGTAATTGCCTGGGCAAACCTGAGGCGGTTCTGAGAGTTCTGGACATTAACAGAGATTACATTTAGGTGCATGTCCTTCCACAACTCATCACCATAGTTTAACTCCATGCCGACATGTGCAAGATTGACTGGCACTATCTCAAACACCCTAAAGAGATCTTTCATATGCACGTACGAAACGTGTAGGTTCTGCAGGGAGAAGCGGCCCTTTTGCCCACTTTTCAATCGTTCCCATTGATAACAATAAAGAACATCCAAAAATAAAAAAAGGTTGGAGTTTTGAGGCTGGAAATGAATCCAAGCAACGGCAAAAAAAAAAAACCAAAACCAAAGCCCTGACATCTGCACTCTATTGAATATGGAACTTTTATGCACCGACATCACCTGCTGAAGGTTGGTCTTCAAAGTCCTGAGTGGGCGACCCCCCCCCCCCACAGACTTGTGGGCGGGTCTTCGCTGCCTCCCAGCTCCCGGCTCCAGCAGCCAGCAGCAGTTCTGTCGCTGCGCACGTGGAGAGAACACCACCGTGGCTGCGGCTCCACGCGCGCTTTTTTTTTGGTTTGACCACTTTTTGCTCCTGTTATGTCGCGAGCCCGATGCTGTCGGCGGCGGCACGCGTCCACTCGGCTTCTCTCCCCCCCCACGGCCCCCGGAGCCCTCTCGCGCGGAAGAGCAAACATTTTGCAAACCCCAAAAGACCTGCTGAGGATGAGTCCCCCATAACTGACCCCCCCCCTCCTCCTCCTCCTCCTCGTGTCCCCCCCCCCGTCCCCCGTCCCCCGTCCCGCGCTCTGCCACGCCGAGTCGCTGCACAGCAGTATGGTAGATAAAGGCCCCCTGTTGACTTCTGCCATTATCTTCTACCTGTCCATCGGGGCGTCCATTTTCCAAGTCCTGGAGGAGCCCAACTGGAAGCTGGCTGCAAAGCAGTACACTGCCCAGAAGGACCGGATCCTGGAGGACTTCCCCTGTCTGACGAAGGCGGACCTGGACAGAATCCTGGAGGTATGAACGCGTTTTCCCCGCTCAGTGTCTCCGTGTGGCTGCGCTTTCCTCTGGCTTCAGTTAGAGGGGAAACTCCACAGTTGCTGCTTGTTTCTTTTTTGTTGTTGTTTTTGTTTATGTTTGTTTTTGATGTGTTTGCTTTGAAACAGCTGTGAAGGCGCGTGAAGACGTTTCAGGTGAAGCCGCCTGAGAGACAACGGGCACGTTTGTGTTTGTGAAGAGAGAAAACAAAAAGAAGCAGAACAGGGAGATTTCACTTTCAACTCTTCTAGACCCACCTTTGTTTTTCTGTGTGTTTGGTATGTTGGTATCTCAAGCCGTCCCCCCCTTTTTGGGCCCATGTCAGTGTTATGGGAGATTTATTACCCCCCCCCCCCCCCTCCCTCTGCTTCCCTTGTTGTGTTTGGGGGACTGAAAAGGGATATGCCCATGACCCCCCCCCCCTACTCATCCTTTGCATCTTCTGTACATAGTCCGGAATATTATGTCTGATCCATTTTGGAAATGTCCCTTTAGACCGTTATCTGCTGCTGTCAACCAGCTGAAGGACATTGTGATTTTTTGGGGGTTGAGCTCCTGGAGGCAGCTCACCTGAAACGCTTCCTGCTCCCGTGAGCTCGCTCAGGGACAAAGAACCACATGTGGGGGGGGGGGGCTATGGCACCTTTAAAAGATAAAGTAACATGTTTGACTTCTTGACTCTTTGCCCGGTCACACAGCCGGCTGTGCCGTCCTGCTGCCGCCATCCCAGAGGTCTCCCAGTGGTTTTCCTCTGGCGGCGCTCGCCAAGACACCTGCTGCAAAGGCTTTTGGACTCAGTGTTTCCAAGCAGAAGCCGGGTTTCACCCTTGAGTTGCCTTTTAAATTTTTTTTTTATCAGCTTCATTTGTGTTTGGAGCGGAGATTCTATTAGGTTTCCATTGTGGAAACTTTGCTGAACTTGTTAACAATTAAAACAAATAATCAGGCTTAACAAGAGAAGGCGACACGCTTGTAAAAGTTAGTCTCCTCTGTTTTTATTAACAAGGAGTTTACTATTAACTACAGGACCCTTGATGTGGTCACAGTTTACAGATTGGATTTTATGGCCCATCAATGCTGGCTCTTGAGAAGCTGTTGTAAAAGTTCAGTGGGGGTTGAAGGGAGGCGGTGGCTGCACATTATCTCTACTGCAAATAAGAGTTAAACACACGCAGAGCGTCGTGGTGTTTCAGCGTTGCCCAGAAGTGCTGTGGACATTATGAAGTTCACGCCATAGCGCACACTTCTCGTGTGTGTGTGTGTCGTAAAAGTAGTGTGTTTTGAGTTAACACAAGTGTCTCATCGTTACCTCAGTTTCGCTCTTTGGCCCCAAAATTAAAACTGGCAATCATTTACACTCCCTCTGGAAACTTTCAAATTGGATCTATTGTCTAGGAACAATAGTCGCGTTGGATAATGGAAGGTTTTATGTTTTTATTTTTTGGAACGGTCAGAGGGACCTGTCAAATCACCCACTTGCCATTGTTTATGTCATGAAGTAAGATTGTAAATGCATATGAAAGTAGAGCTGCAACCAACAATCACTTTGATTTAATCTGTCAATTATTTTCTCGATCAAACGGTTAATTGTTTAAGTCTATGAAATGTAAAAATTGTTGAACATTAACAATTTTGTACCCTTTTATTGTGTAAAGTGACTGAAAGGAATAATCAATTATCAAAACAGCTGGCAATTTAATTTTCTTTCTCCAACATCAAGATAGTCATTTAATATTAAAATAAAAATCAAAGGTTTACTATACGTCAGCGGTTCCTTGGATCAATTCATCTATATTATAAAGCATTAAACTCATACACAACACCTGATACTTTGAGTACATACTGTGCTGTGTGTCAGTGAGAAGTGAATATGCTGTGTGGTGGTAGGAAAATATTCAGATCAAACTCTATAAAGGTTCAACAGCTGCGTGTTCCAGTTTCTACGCTGAAGGAAAAAATGCAGCAATGTGTATAAAAGTTTCGAATGAATCAAACTTTGACCAGTGACAAAGTTTGAACTCTTGATTCAGCAGTGGCACGTCACGTGATTCAATATCCCTTTTTTTTCCTTCCGCAATGGTCTTGTTGCACATGAATTAAAGGTGTGTTCGGCCAGACAAAGATTCTACAAGCGCCGCTCAACACGCTGCAGTCGCATGCATCACAAGTGAAACGTGGTCCCTGGGAAGGATGTAAAAGGACAGTAGAAAGAAGTAGGACTCTGTTTTCAGGGATAGCTAACTTTGTCATGTGCTGAGGGTGCTGTCTATGGGCCACTGGCTTGAAATACCAACGTCTTTCTTCCCCTTTATTGATAAGTGTAGGGGAAAAAAAGGTTGCACTGAAGTCATGGAAAGTAGCAATGAATTTACTGTCACGAGTTTGGGTTTAGACAATTAGTTGGCAAGACAGACGTGTCTTTATAGTCTTGTATGCCTGATTTGATTATACTTCAGACCCAGATGGCTGCTCGCCCTGTAATGACAGACTGTCACGTTTTTAAGTCGGCATACCAGTTGCAACCAATCCTGGAGGGTAACTTAGTTTATCAATGAACCTCCAACCAAGTTTCAGTTCAACTCCATAAAGAAATTTGGAGAATAATTAAAATACCATATGGAAACAGCCACTCCCGAATGTGCTCTGCTTAACAGATGTAAGAATCCAAATTTTACAAGTTTTCCCTTTTTTTATGATGTCATTACCAAATCCAGAAAAGTTTGTAAAAAGGCACAAATTGTCTACTTTGTCTCACTCATCATCATCGTTTTTTCCGTAGTTTTAACTTTTTTTTTTTCTTTCTATTGGAATGAATCACGATAAAGCCATCCACAGTGGAATCTCGGCTTCGCTGGCAACCAATTCCACTTTCGATACATAATGACATGGAAGAGCTTGAGTGACAGCTGCTTCCGTGTTGTGCTCGTATGCCGGTCAGAAAAATAACCAAGAACTGCACTGATAACATTTGGAGTTTGTCATTGTGGTTTTTCTCGTTTGATTAATTTTCCCTTATTGCGGTATTCCTTTTTAAAGATTGCTACATTATTTCATGCTCTTTTTCAATTTTCCAGAACTAAGTTGGACCTTTGCAGATGGAAAACTGTTTGTTTTTTAGTGAAGCATCTTCTACAGATGGGTTTTCCAAAGGTCATTGTAGATATTTATTTTTTCCTA
>JAVQJV010073707.1:0-16181 GCA_036024995.1 Gadopsis bispinosus | reverse complement strand
TTTCCAGAGCTGTATATACTATACTGTATATACACTGCTCAATAAAATTTAAGGAATTGTTGGGTCTATACAGAGTTCGCCTAGACTTGCTCTCTATTAACAAGTGCTATGAGATAACTCTGTTATGATATAGCTCTATATAAATGAAATTGAATTGAATTGACGCCATCCGTCGTCTCATTAGGAGCCCTGACGCCTTACAAACTACTGAGGACCATTTTGAGTTGCTGCAATGACATTTCAGCAACATGGACTAGCCTGCCGCATCATTTTTTCACTTTGATTTCGGGGTGTCTTTGAATTCAGCCCTCTGTAGGTTGATACTTTTCATTTCCATCAAACGATGTGGCATCCTTTCGTTCACATTACCCAGTTCACATTACCCAGTCCATATCAGTAGAGATATCCAGCATGACTTTTTTTTCCCATTGAGATCTGATGTGTTTTCAAAGTGTTCCTTTAATTTTTCTGATAGGCATGACGTTGTTAAAGCAAACCTAACCAGACAAGCCACTGATACACTGAACAAATTGGACAAATGATGTGTTTAGAACGTACTAAAGAATCTACTGTATGTAAAAAGGCATCATAGTGAGAGCTTAACAATGGTGTCCTCAACAGGGTGAAGATGTACATGCATGTCAAAATGTGTTTCAGTCTGTTGCAGCTGCGTAAATACAATGACATAGCCTATACAACATGTCAACGTGGTTAAGTTGATACAAAAATGCAGGACTTTGCGTAAGAAACAATCTGAAGTCTGTGGGTGGGTCAGGAGAAGAGTGAAGACGACATGCGGGCCAAGGTGCTATTCACTAAATGTGTGAAATTGACAGGAACAATGTTGACATTGTTAGTTCAGCGTGACCTGTATAATCCTAGAAACCTGTTTCCCAGGCTCCGGTGACAGACAGTGCAATCAACGTCACTTTACTTCCTCCCTCTCCCTTAATGTTCTGTGGAAGGTTCTTCTCCTTTCTCTCTGTATTCCCCTTACTATTTACAGAGTTTACAGAATCAACATAGCAGAAAGAATATTTGCAAAAAAAAAAAAGTGGTAGTCGTGGACTTTATTTTCAAGAGGTGACCTGTAGCTAAATGTTGCAATATTTGGAGTTTTTGTCTAATGTCCCATTCCCCATTTACTCGAATGGGTCAACACACATGGGGCAACCCTCTTTCACCATCTGGGTTTGACGCGGATCAGAACTGTGTATGGCTTTGAAAGATGAGGAAAAAAAGAAAGAGAGACAGAGTAAGGGAGACAGCTAAATAAATAGAAAGAGCACACATGCAGGTGAGCAAGAGAACATGTGTATGGATGGAGAGGTTAGACTGACACTTAGCTTTTATTTGATGATTAATGAATGTATTTCTATGGATTATTAATGAAGTGTATGGAACCACACTAGAGACTATGATAACCTGATTTCAGCCCACTGTATGCATGACTTCAATGGAAGAATCAGACCATTAAGTGTGTGTGCATCTGCTTTGTGCATGTAAGTTTCAGTGTGTTTATGTTTTTCATCCAGCTGTTTTTGAGAATGTTTCAAACAAGTTTGAGATCACCAAATTCTCTAAATCCACACAAACGCGTGTCATCTCCACAGTTCCAAGGCTTTCACATTACAATCAGCAGTAAAAGCATGAGCGCACTGTGCTACGTGAATTAAATCAATTTACGCACAGGGGGAGCATTTTTACTTTAGAAAAATCAGACATGTTTCCTCCTGGTGTGAAGCAGCCAGAGATTTTCTTCTTCTTCGCCTCATAGAAGCGGCAGAGGAAGGCCGGCTTTATGACACCATGATTCACTGGCAGCCTAATGAGAGCCACAGCCCTAAGCTGTTTATGTGGCATAAAGACTGCCAATATTAGCGCTGATATCAGAGAGGGGGAGCTGGGCAGTGGGTGGCAGCGCAGCGACAGCTCAGCTCATAACAGAATTCATTGACTAACAGGACTGGAGGTCGTCGGCTGGCAGCGCAGCGAGGCCCAGAGTGGAGGCAGAAGCGGAAGTAAGATGATGCTTAGCAAATGTAATTAAACAAGGGGTTTGTCACAGAGGGTGTTAATCACAGCAGGTCTTCTTATCCCGCATGTAATGCTGTGATGAGCACACAAACACACACTCTCGTCGAGTTACGCATTCAGTTACATACGGTGTCATATTAAGTTGAACAGCCACAGACTAATCGAAAGGTCCAAGAAATGAAACGTGTGAAAGAACTGGAGATCTTCCCCACTGCAGTTAGACAATAATCATGTCGCTTAATGTGGTGAACTCACCACAACAACAAATAGATTAACATGCACTGATATAAGATGTGAATATTTCCTGTGTATTGGTGGGTTTCCTGGTAGAATTACACATCTGCCAAGAAAAATGTGTGCAAGCAAAAATAAAATGATAATAAACAGAGATATAAAGTAAAATGATGAGTCACCCTATTTTCAACTGTATGATGTCAAATAAAGAAACAAGTCTAGGTTGAGTGTATTACTTTGCAACTTGCTCATAGTCACTACTTCACCGCCACTGCGGTGCTTACAATGCCAAGATTCAGCTTCAGTCAGGTTGTTCAGACAGCAGAGAAACAGACGATTAGATGCTATTGTGTTGTGTAGAACCACTGCAACAGACGGCCAGTAAGGGGCCTGATTGGAAGCATTTGATCCGGTCAGAGAACAAGTACAAGATCGGGGCATAAAAAGGTGGAATGGTGGAAAAAAGGTGCACCTGGCCAAAGCATTATGACACTGCAATGTCCTGTAATGCATTGTTGTCGTGTGTTTCTTTCCGTCTGTGTGAAACAATGTAGCTAGTGGCACAAGACACATTTCGGTTAAATCCAATACAAGTGCACTTCTGTCCAATCCAATACATTTATACAATTATATTTATACAATTTATACAATTAATACAATTTTACTGGCTTTTGGGGCTTGGCAAGCGTTAATGTCAGACACCGGTCACGATAATAAGTCATCAACTCAGTCATGATGTGTCTGCCCTTCATTCCCTCTCAACGCATCACGTCCAATCCTGGCTCCCCTCCAAGTGCAAGGTTGCATGGTGAGCGTCCCACTTCAGAGACAGAGACAAAGACAGAAAGAGAGAGAGACAGGGAACGGATGCCTGCCTCTTCAACAGCTTCTCCTTTTACATCTCACAGGAAAAGACTCACTGCACACAAAGGCTCATTTCAGACCAAGGCTCAATGGGCTTCATCTAAACTGCAGGTGGAAGAACCACAACGGCACTCAGAGCGCTGCGACGATAACTCTTCACAGAACCGGCTCCATTCTGGGATCTGTGGGCTTACTGGCACTGAAAATAATCTTCTTTTGTGAACATGTGCGAAGGGATTTCTTGGGCCTAGAACTAAAGCAAACTATTTTGTGCTCTTGTAATCATTTCACAGGAGGCTGGCCATAGACTTGACCAATGATGAGGTCCGCCATAGTGAGCTTAGTGAGATAACAAGGTCGGCATCATACAACTGTATCCCAAACTGATGTACTGCTCTGAATAAACAATGGTCTCAGTGTTACATGCCGGAGGATTCCGCACCTCAAGTTGGATCATAGTGGCACTCTGCTGTCTACGAAAACCTAGGTTTTTCATGCAACATGAATGTGCCAGACGGAGCTTAACAAGAAGCACCAGCTTTCTGCTTTTGCTGCCTGTGAAATCATTTGTGCAGTAAAAAAAAAAGATGGACACAAAGCTGAATCTGCAGAAGGAGAGACTGGCTTCGACGAAGAAGAATACCGTGTTCGTATTGGCTAAAGCTGATCGCAGCTCTTACAAGTCATCTTTAAATATCTTACAAAGAAAATCAAACATGTTTGGGATGTCTGGGGTGGCTCGAGGATTCAGTCAAGTTGCATCCGTGACCATCTGACATTCGTCGTCGAGGAAAATTTGCTCAGAAGAGAAAGAAAAAAAATTGCTCAAATGTGTTTTTAGCAGTGAGTGTGAGTTTGTGTGTGTTTGTGTGTGTGTGGGTGTCAGACAGAGAGAGACAGACAGAAAGCGATAGAGGAAAGGATACATGTGACGGAACTCAAGCAGCTACAGCGGAAGATCAAGTCAGGTTTCAAAATGGTATATATATATCAAAGCAAGCAACAGCAGTGCCTGCGTTGTAAGTAATCCTTGAGCTTAATCACCAATCACATGTTGAAGTTTAAGCCACAGCAAGGCGACAGCAGTCAACGAAGACTGTCTCACTGCTGCAGAGCCTGTGGCTGCTGGTGGAGGATGTGGACTCACCTTGGCGTTGGCTTTGGTCTTGCTGCTGCTGCTGCTGCTGTTAGTGTTGTTGTTGGGGCTGGAATTAGCATCTTCATGAACGCTGTCCAACAGCCAGAGGAGGAACTCAAGGGCATCATGCTGAGAGTTTCCCCGAAACTGAGAGCCGTACTTGGCCACAATGCCCTGAGGAGAGGAGAGACACCATGTTAATCAGTTTATCATTTGGTCTATCAAATGTCAGGAAATAGTGAAAAATTTGAAGAAGTCAACAGTCCAAAACCCAAAGATATAAACTTTACAATTTCATCATGTATGACAAAGAAAAGCCACAAATGGTCACATTTACGAAGCTGGAACCAGCAAATGTTCAACAAAATCTGCAAAATAGTTCATTTTTTTAATAGATTAATAAATCAAAAAGAGCTTCCACGGATCTGACCGGACTCCTAAAAAGTCGTTCTGCCTGCTTGTACCTTAACTTATCTGGCAAATTCAGTTGCAAATTTATTTTACAGTTTTAATTCTCCACATTAGTCAAGCTGAACCACTGTTTTATTACCTTTGTCGTGTGTGTTCCGAGAAAGAGTGGGAGAGAAACAAAACATCCGCGTTTTCTTAACTTTTTTTCCTCGAATTAACGATATAAATACACAGAACCACAATCACTGGCTGCAAGATGTCAGATCTATAACACACAATTAGGCCCTGACAAGCCATTTATCGTAAATTCAGATTAAACTGCACCATTAAAATCAGAATATTCCTCTTTTCCAGAGACATTTGCAGTAGAGTTTGACTAGCTGCGAGAATATCCAGGACTGCATCCTGAAACATATCGGAAAAACGTAGATTACGCTTCAAGAAAACTGACACCCAGTTCAAACTGCTGTTGCAAATAAGTGAAATTACTTCATTTCAAAGGTTTTAAAACTGTGGTTGTTTAAATAATGTGCTCAAGATTGCTATTTTTGGCAGCAACAACATCATCGGTAAAGGAAATCACGCACGCCATGAGCCATTTGTGGTGCCCAATAACATTTTAAGAAACTGTTCGCCAAACACGTTCATACACTGCTTACCAAAGCATGACTCACACAGAGGATTTCCCAAACCTGACGGGTCTTATTAGGAAAAAAAACAAAACAGGCAAACGGTCTAATTCAATTATGAGGAAGGAGTTGTGAGTTTATGCGTCAGACAGAGAAAATGACAGCATTAACACCACACTGGGTGGCTACTTCTCTGTCGCTCTCCCTCTCCGTGTGTGACTGACAGGATCCAGGCTCTGCTCCACACCTCATTAAAAACCACCACATCATACCTGCAGTATCCCAGTATCTAAATATAAACACGGGGGGGGGGGGTGCCCACCCAGAGACAGCCCGCTAATGAGCTTCATCGCTATGAGGAAACACTGACAGGGGACGGAGGGATGATGACAGATGGAGAGAGGGAGCAGCGGAGTAAGGGAGGAGAGGAAGGAGGGAGGGATGCTGGCGGAGTTTCAACAGGCCTGAGAGTGTGTTTCTGTCTCCCTGTCAGAAGGACGGCGGAGTTGTGGCTGGTGAGAAAACGGAGGCAGTGCAGTTTCTCAAAGCTACCAACAAAATGAGAGGGGAGAAAAGAGAAAGGAGGACACAACCTGATGACAACAAGAGGTCGGGGCTTTGTTAAGACAAGGGCATGACTTCGTGACTTTGTGTGTGATATCTGTTGACAGCGTTCACACAGCCTCAAAGGCAAAGTTGTATTCCCAAGCATCAAGCCTTCTTTTTATTGGGTTCTTGTAAAGGGAGAAGTGAAAGGACGAAAACGAGTAATGAGGTGGTGAGGACAAAGACAAAGAAAGCAGTTTGCGGGTGAGGTGAAATGTGGAGTTCCTCTGCGAACACTCGCAGTGTTCAAAGCTGACCTGGGCACAGCTCTGGTGGGAGCTTAAGTGGTTGTTGGGCAAACACGTCAGAGCCGGTCAAGGAGAGGACGAAGGTGGGCGTAAGGGTCAACCTGAGGGAGCACGGATCTTTTTGTAAGAACTATTGATCAGTCTAGACCAAGGATCTGATTCTCAACCCACACATGATTGGGCCTGACCCGATGTGGTGGACTCAGGCAACATTTCTCCTAATTCCGTCTAGCTTGAAACAAACTTCATTTCATTTATTGATTTTATTCTCTTTCTTTTTTTTCCATTAAATCAGAGCTTGTGGAACAAAGATGCATAGTCACTATTTTCCCATAATTTGCAAGTTTTCACCTTGTGAGTAGTTTATATAGAAGAATATTTTGAATCTAACAATAAATGATACATTCTTCACTTAATGTTCCAGTTGTTGCAATTAAAAATACCTCCTGCTTAATGTTGATACCCAACTCCCACCTGTAAGTATTAAAGTGAAACTCCACTCCACCAAAAGGCCAAGTAAAAGACAAGGTTATGGAGGCTTTAATTGGGTTTGGTTTGAGGTTATAATTAAACAGAACAGCTCTTTTCTGTCTCAGCAAAGAGGGACCAAAACAAAAGTAATCGAAGACTACCAGCATTTTCTGCAAACAAAGGCAGCGGCGACGAAGAAGGAAGCCTAAAAGATAAGAGAATGACAAAAGACAGACGTAAACCTGTGCAGTCTCTACAGCAGGGGTCATGACCTCACAGCGGTCAGCAGAGGCAGGGCCTGCACCCTTCGCTTCGCCTCACACCATTACCCCCTCGTGCCCTCACCACATCCATCCTCCTACTCTGTAAACAATGACAAATCAGGGTGCTGGCAGGCCAGGAATTCACTGTAAAACATACATCAAGCAAATGGCCTCCTCTCCTCTCCTCTCTCTCCTTAAAAAACCCATTTACACCACCTCAGTTCATCGGTGTCCAGCCTGCCAAACAGACCTGGATGGACTCGCCAGTGATAGACAGAGTATAAAAGTGACAAAATTATGGCGGGCTCTAACCTTAAGAGGAACTGCACACACTCTTCTTTTCCACACGCTACCCATACCCCCCCCCCCCCACACACACACACAGGTGTGGCTGGAATGAGGCTGGATAGAATCTGTCATTACCGGCTGCTCCATTTGTCGTTTCATTTTTCAGCGGCCTGGTGTTTCCGGCTCACCTCTGCTGTCGGGAACAGACCAGACGCAGGGCAGTCATCACTTACAGCCGCCACTTATTCCACTCTCTCTTCCCTCACGCTGTGTTCCATCTATCCTTCGCCTGTCTCATGCATGCAAACACACAGCCACTTTCTGTTTTTCCTCTTTTTTTTTATTAACTGTCTATCCTCTCCATCATGCAAGAACCATTCCCTCGACTAATCATTCCCAACTGAGGTCCAGTCGGCCCAGCCACCCCGGGAAAACACACACACACACATACACAACTATGGGCCTGTGTAGCACCTGTCCTTCTTCCCTGCCTCCTCCTCCTGCTGTCCTAATTCAGCCTGCTACTTGCTGTGTCACCCTAGGCCACACTGGATTCACCTCCTGAATGATGGGGACCTAGGCAGGTATTTCTGATAAATGTAAATGCTACGTCTTGGAATCAGACCTGTACATTGTCTGCAATGCTGAGAAGCTTGGAAATCCTTCGGGAAAAGGTGTCTGGGTGTCTGCAGATGTCCGTGGCGTGGGATTTACAGGCGATCAATAAGAAATAAGAAGGAAAGAGATGCGATGGAAATAATCGCCTCTGACTGGTTTACAGTGCAGGGAAGGCTCCCTGGGCTCCGCTGAAATGGAGAAGTTGATGCACACAGCAGAAGCTGTAAATGCGCAAACTGTGTGCGCTAAACTGAGGCTCGAGGAAGCTGTCGCTGTCGCTGTTTCCATGTGCTTCCCATCACTGAGATAAAGTAGGAAAGTCATCCCAGACTCTGGGACTCGGTGATCGCAGTATCACACCGCAGTATAGTAGAGATTGATTTATTCCCATGGCTTCCAACATCGTGCCGTTCAGGCTTGGTACACAAATCATGGGAGGGATAATAAACCTGGTGGAAAATGGTCTCATATTATAGTGCTTACACAGATACACCGCCGACACACTTCTTCTACTTGTGTTTCTTTATCGCCTTTTGTCACAGCGGTGTAGGCATTTTGTAGTGTGGCTCACTGAGTCGTGGGAATGCATGCTGCTTCCAAACAGCATATGGTGGCGCCTCTGTAACAGTACTTGTAAGTGGTCTAGCTTGTGTTTTATGAGTGTGAAATTAAGCGTTTGAAGCGTTAGCGCTTCCCCGCTCACTTCAACAGCTGAGACGTAGATCCTACTGCAAGTCTGTGGCCAAATATAAAATACAGTAATTATTACATCTATTGTGTGCTTGTAAACAGAAAACAAAATCTTCCAGTCTGACTTCTCACAAACTGCTAAACTCTCCCCCCTTAAAAAAAAAAAAGACAGTCCCCCATCTGCTCCACCGAAAAACTGCTGCAATCAAACTGGAATGAGAGGCAGTCCCAGTGTGCAGATTCAGCACAGAGTCCAGGTGGTGCATGTCCCCGTGTGCGTCTTTCTACAAACAACGTATACATCGGCAGCACGGAGCTTGAGAATGAGAGTGGTCCTTGAAGGAGAGCAGAGACAAGAAAAGGCAAACAAACCATCAGTCTCGCTGCCCAGCCTCACTGTCACACTCTGCCTGCACTCTCGGAGCCAACAAGACTGCTTACAACACCGGGCTTCATCTCCCCGGCTGAGCTCCACTGGCCTCGCAGAGCTGCATCTTGTCAAGCGTAAGAAGGTGAATCCGGGCTCCTCGCTACAACTCCTAAAAGTAGTTACTGTGCTGTTAAATCCTTGAGCTCAGGAGTGAAACGTGGTTTAAAGAAAAAAAAAAGAGAGCTCACTCTGTCATCAAGTTAAATTGATGTAGACAACTTTAGGGCCAGCCAATAAAAGGACACTTCATCCCTCCAGATTTCATCAACATCAAATGTGTAGTGAAGCAGTTATGGCAAAAATGGAAATTTTAATTTAAATACAGCACCTCTATTAGGTCATTTATAAGCATAGCTGCATTTGGTAACACATTTCATTTCGGTCAAGCAGCCATGGTGTAGGACTAATGGACAGTAGCAGAATCTAATGAGGGAGTGCAGGTGAGCAATTTTACAAATAAGATTAAAGTGCTGAGTTGCAGGGGTCTCTGGTGTCCTGTAAGTGAAAATCAGATTACGGTTGGTGAGGTGGTCATTTGAGTGTGAAGAAACCAGCAAACACTCCTTTCTCTAAATCTAACAACGCGTTCCCATGAGAACCCTCTAATTTCTCATCATTTCTCTGAACCTAAAAGACTCGCTTTTTATTCAAACACAACCACAAGCATCACTTTTTAAACCAGTCCAGTGATTAACACAATTAAAACATCTTACACCCTGAAATGTAGTGTGATTTTTGGGACAAATGCTGGCATTATACCATACATAAATATGAATTTATATGATTTTCTCTTTAAATCTTCAGCATTTGAATACAGCAGAGTATAAGACACACTGTGCACTTTGTCAAAGGCCAAGAAAGTGTTTTCCATCTCCAAGTCAAACTTGTCGAGACGATGCACCCAACATTTAAATGCTGACTTAACTCCCTGTTGCATCGTTGTAAAAATAAAACACAAAAAAAGGTAATTCTGGTATCTTCAGCTGAGCCACTGTGACTTCTACTGACAGGCTCACGACTCCTCCTCACTCCTAACACCAATCCCAAAACAAAAGAAGTTAGCAAACCTACTGCATGAGCCCATATCTCTCTCTTTTTCCACTTCTTTGCCACCGCCTCTCTTGTGAAGAGATTTAGTAATAACGATCACTTGTCAAAGTAGACGGCCCCTTTTTGTGATTACAGACTAGATAGAGGGGGTCTTATGAGGCCCACTGGAGGGACGATGGGTTCGTCTCCCTCCCACTTTGCCTTTCTCTCTCCCTCTGAGTGCACACCGTTGGAGGCGTCTCAGCAGGGGGAGATGTCCTCCTTTTCCAGGCTGAATGCTACAGTAAACATCCTCCCTCCTGCTTCACCCTGGGATGAGCAGACTGACACAAATCACTGTGTTGATGCGACGGGGAGAGGTGAGAAAAGGGGAGTGAAGGACATGTTTTTGTATTTTTTACTGCAGCCAAGTGTGATGGGAGGCATTAGAGCAAAACCGAGGGAAGAGTGAACGCCTCTACTTAAACACAGGACGACACATCCACACATTATTATGTTCAAGGGCTAATATTCAGTATTTCCTTCCAGCAGGTGGCCATTCCAGAGACTGATTTATGCACCCATTTTAACTCATTTTAAAGCAAAGGGCCTCAATGAGACACACTGAGATCGAATCACACATTCAGTGAGAGAAGGTTTCGCCTGGACAGTAAGGGAAAACATACCCCCACCAAGGTTTGGCCCAGAGTTAATGCATGATATCAGTGAGATGGCCAACCTGGAGCCACAGAATATTCCTCATATAGCCTGCGTGGAATCAGTCTCATCGTGAGGCACTGCGACCAGGAGCCCAATTCAAAAGAGGTCTGATTTCTACATTCAATGCCTTTGACCTATACCCAAATACACTTCAAGATCATGTATTCCCCATAACAAGCTTTTTATTATTTTAAAAGCCCACAGAGGCTCACGTTACTTAAGCTGCACGTGACAAAGGTTTAAAATCTGCTCTTTAAATCTTACACGGTGCTCAGCATTGATCATCCACAACACCAAGACTCCTTGCATTTTTCACATCAAAACAACATCAGGCTCTTCTTCTGTAGTAATCACTACCTTTCCCTTATGCATTTATTACTAACTCGTGGCTGTGGATGAGGAAAGCTACATCCAAAGTCACTGTCATGAATATCAACCTGTTCCATTATAAATTATATCCCACTCATACTGTCTCCCCATGCTTGTGTGGATGTATGTGTGTGTGTGTGTGTTCCCCAGGCTGTTGGTGCAACAGAGCAGTTACTACTCAGTGAGCCTACTTGTTGCCTGTCATCCAATAAGCCCAGAAGGAAGGCTGGGGGCCTCGCCTCCCTGGCACAACATCCACGAGTGACTACAACTGCACGAAGCCTTCTGTGTGTAAGTGTGTTAGCACTTGTCAATTTAATACCCTTATAATTACAAAGATATTGCAGAAACTGTAATGTAGTCTGTACACCACTGCCACATGCATTTAGCTGTCTGAGTGAATAACACAGGAATGCTCTATATTCCACAAGGAAGTTCGTGGAATCGCAGACCAAACATCTGAAGTGCTGGATTGTTGGGCAAGTGAGTCGAGTGGAGACGCTGCAGCCAGCATGTGATCAGCAAACCGCACTGCACTGCACGCACACACACACAAAACTACACACTAGTTCAACAAACAATAATAGATTGTCGAAACCGTGCTCACCTCCTCCCCTGAAACACCAGACCACGAACATTCCTTTATTCACGGAAATGGGACACACAGGCTGACTGTTCAATCAAGTGTTCACCTGACACGTTCATTCAAATGTTGCTTTTGCCCATATAGACTGTGAAAGTTGGTGATGCTGCATAAACATCCCACGAAAGCCGCTTGGCATTAACACCTGATGTGCTTGCCGCTGCTGAGCAGTGGCACAGGACACACACATTACAATAAGGTCATTACGACTGTGTGCTGAGGCGAGCAAACTCTTTGGCTAGTAACTGGGGAGATTCCACGGGAAGAATGTGTATAAATAATCCAGCCTGAAGATAATGACGCCTCTTCATCCACTGCTGGAGAAGCTCACATGGGGCCCTCTGGCACAAATTTCCTGTTGAGCCTCTACTGACCCCGTCTTTTCCCCTCTGATGTCTCCGTTGTCTCTCTGTGTATGTGCCCGGACTTCTCCAAGCACCCATTGAGTGTCGCACACACAGCGAACAACTCGAGGCAGCTTAATTATATTTGGAAACCCACCAGAAAGGAATGCTACCTAGCTGAAGGTTGGCTGTGTGTCAATTAGTTTGCGGTCATCTGATTTAAAATGCCTTAAGGCCCTGTGCTTTTGGCGGTATTGTGCTTTAGTAGAGCACATTCCCAGACAGACCTGCAGCCAATCAAATAATCACAATCCAACTGACACACACACACACGCACGCACGCACGCACGCACACACACACTTATCTTGGGGTTTTCAGGGCCCCTGGGGGTCTGGGGCCCATGCATGCTTTGTTCAGGAGGGAACATAGCCTTATCATTAACAACCTTTCTGAATAAATTGTAGTAAAAAAAAAAAATCATGAATTCCATTATTTCAAAGTAACATTTAGCCGAACAGGTAACTGGTATTTGTGAAACTACAATTGTAGCTAAGTTCCCAAGAAAAGAAAAGAAGAAAGAAGCCTTCATGCGAATTAATTCTAAAGACAAACTAACCGTCTCTCTCTCTATATATATATATATAAAATCATTTCTCCTGACAGAGAAACTCTCTCACCTTGAACTCCACAGACAGCTGCGGCGTGTACTCCAGCGTCCACAGCGCTCGGACCAGCGACGCCAGCTGCTCGGTCACCTCGCCCCGGCCGGCCTGTCGCTCCTCGCCCCGGCCGGCCATTCGCTCCCCGCCGCTCACCTCGCCGTTCACCCTCCGGTGGCATATATCCGACTTGTACTGCTCCAGCCCGAGATACTCGGCCAGCAGGTCCGTGTTGCTGAGGCACTGGACCACGGCGTTCATGAAGCAGGTGTTGCCGTGGTTCTTCAGCCCCAGCACCCCGGGGGTCTTCTCGCCGTAGCACCACGACAGCCGCTCTTTCACCGAGCCGTGGGAGGAGGACACGGTGGAGCCCTTCTTCGCGGTCCCCTCCCGGGAGACCGGCGAGCCGTCGCCCTTGAACCCGCCGGCGGCGCTTCGCCCGAAGCCGCCGTCGTCCTCCTCCGCGTCCGGCGGCTCCGCGTCGCCAAAGTGCGCCAAAGTGCCCAAAGTTTTAAGGATCCTTCCCATGAAATTCCCAAAAGACCGCAGCGATTTCCTTCTGATGACCCTCCCGCTTTTGTACTTCTTCTCTTTTCGCGTCGCCGTTTTGGGTTTCATGGGTTTCCTCGCCTTGTTGTCCTTGCGGGCATCCATGACCTCTGTTACTTAGTAGGACCGACACAAAGTGAAACGGGCTTGTGGAGTCGCACCTGTCTGCCAGGCTGTCTGCCGCTGCTCCTCCTCCTCCTCACCGCTGAGGTGGCACCGTGTCGGCGCCAAGAAGGCACATGATTGCTGATATTATTTCCTGGACACGACGACAGTTCCCAGTATGATGGGGACCAGTCCGCGGGATTTGACGGCAGACGCTCTCTGCAGGAGCTACAGCGATGAGCCGCTTTCCTCCCTCCTTCCTCATCGATGGCTCTCAGTGCTGCCGGTCTTTGACTCTCTCACCACCGCCAGCCCCCCCCCCCCTCTCCTGTCTGTGGGGCCACGATGAGCAACTTTCTATTTGGATCCTGTCTCACGCCCCTCAGACGTGAATTTAATGAACCTGGATCAGGTTGCTTGTAGGCCAGTTGATCACAATAGGACGATGGCTTGAATGGACAGGATCATCCCTTTCGCCGCACAGCCTCAAACTGGACTGGACTGGCAAAGAGTAGAAAACTTAAGTCTTGTTTATTACGCAGGGAACAAGGAAGTTGTCTTTAACAGGTGTCAAGCACTGTAGCCTTCAACTGCCCCCTGTAGGAACAATGACAACATCACCTGACTGAGCATCCTCAGAGGGTGTCAAAGAAAAGGGGACCCTGACCCTCTTTCCTGACCCTAATCCCAAAAGTGAAGACGACTCAGCTACTGAAAGCCTTTTTTTGAATTTCTTTTTTTTAAATTACCATCGCTCGACAGCAAGAGTATGGACTAAATGCAGGGTGATGCTGCTGGACGTAGCATGTTTCTATTTCTGCAGAAAACGGTCTCCAAGTGTTTCTAGGGTCCCCTGCTTCCTCAGCGTAGATGGGTGCGGAGCTGTACCCGTCACATCACCTGCATAGACGGTCTACGTTTGCTTAGTCCTGCAAATAGACCTCGTCTGTAACTGCATTTACAGACGCACGTACACTATCCTATAAATAGCCCGGCTATTGTCTTCGCACACTAATGCAGCTGGAAGCTCAGCAAAACACGTAAAATGGATGTTAGAGAAGCATCCGGCCCGATGCGCAGTGTGCAGTCCTGGTCTTCAATGGGTATCCAGCATCTTTTTGTGCTATTCAGATTCTAATCATCGTGGAGCTTAATTTCACAGCTCACCAGTACTAAAGATTGAATTTAGTTTGGCCAGATGTGCTGATTTATTGAAATAGATAGTCCCCATAATGTCCCAGATGCTGTTTCTCCAGCATTGTCAGGAGTCATGCGCACATTGTACAGCGCTGGGACAAATAAACTGACTTCTTGTGGTTCTCCATCAGGAAAACGACCCACTATTTGTCCTCTGTTCACACGCAGTGCGGAGAAGGGCAAAGACAGACCTTGTTTTACTGATCCAGGGATGTTTTTACTTTACTTGGTTTATACTGCAGGTTTGCCTTTTTGATGTTTTTGGGGAAGCAGGGGTGAGTTATTCATTATTTAGATCAGCCATTTTGAACAACAGTGAGGAGAATGGGTTCAGATCAGAGACAGCCAGACAGGCTTTCTGTTGTATGTTGTATCCCTCTTTAACCAGAATCCTTCAGGGACTCGCTGTTGATAGATTATCTGACAGCAGCCATGTGCTTAAAAAGAATCTGGGCCTCTCTCTCCTCCTCCTCTCTACAATGGCAGGCAGCAGAATCATATCTGAGTTAATGTAATGTATTGTATATCATAGCCTTGTTTTTACATATTCTGGTTTCATCGACACTGAGAAAGTGCACCATTAATTCTCTTGTTCTAAAAACGTCTAAAGAAGCATAATGCAGACACTTTGATGTGAACACTGCAGCCCTGTGCCTTGAAGTGTAATTTTAAATTCAATTAAAGTGTCGCTCTGTGAATTCCCAACTATATTCAGGAGCTGTGTGGAATTACCACTTAAGATACGAGGCTGCTGTAGAAGGGTAATCTTTCCACTTCTGTATACTGTCTATTGTCCTTTCTCTGCTGAAAAAGAAAACAGGGAGGGAACCTCCACCGGAGAATGGCTCCATCTGTGCTGGTGCTGACTAAGGTGCTGTTGTTGGAGCAGATCTTGATGCTGGTGATACTGCCACTGTGAGCTATTCCTATGTGGGTTATTGTACCTCCCATGTAGTCCCACAGCTTCACCACCATGTCATCTCCACCTGTCGCGAAAAGGTGGAGAACATGACAATAACCTGAGATGTTTGAGTAAGAGCATGTATTGTAGTGTCAGTAGAGGAGATGACAGCACATTCAAGAATAAAACAGATAAAAAGAAAATCAACTAAAGGGCACTAACTGAAACTTTGACAAAAAAAGACAAGCATGCTTTCATCAGCAGTGAACCGCGGAAAGTCCATATATTGAGTGCTCAGATTTTTACTAATTTATATTCGGTTGAATTATATTGATGGTAAAAACAAATAAAAAGCACTAAAAAAGAGCACAGCAGCAATATAACAAGCAGCAGATGGATAATGGGCCATACCTGTCACAAAGATTTTGCCATCCTGTGTTATGTGCATGCAGTTGATGGTTCCAGACAGCGAGCCCTTCAGTTCTCTGATGGTAGAACCGTCAAACACCTCCCAGTACGAAACCTGAGTAGGAAGTTAACACACAGAAAACCTGAAATGTAGCTGCAGGTGTTGTACATAACTTGGGTATTTGTTCATGTCCGGCGTTGTTTATTATGATCAATTCCTATTGATGCAGTTGTTGGACAGACTACTGGTTTACTATGCAGATGATGCAAAGTGGCAGCATCTCCATGTTGTGCTATTGTTCTATTACATCATAGGTGGTATTACTTCT
>JAVQJV010073705.1:0-27564 GCA_036024995.1 Gadopsis bispinosus | reverse complement strand
GTGTTACAATACACTAGAAACCACAAACACACTTGTGTCATGATCTATCGCTTCAAATCTCTTTTTAGAAATGTTGGTTAGGGGCCACGGAAGACAAAATTTAAATTAAACTGACCTTCCATAAGTAAGCAGAGCATCATCATCATCAAGTATGGTCGTTTTTCACAGCACATTTCAAATCAAACTTATTGAGCATTTAGTCGTTTAGTTGTGTGTATTTGTGTGCTTGAGAGACCCAGAGGAGCACAGACACTGAGCGCCTGGGAGCAATGAAGAGAGCTAACACTGACATCTGACTTAATGAGGAGTTAAGTTATGAAGCCACGACGCGCCATTTAGAGGCAAATCAGAATTCAATCAGGATCCGTCGATCACTGCGCTCTCGGCTAGGAGGAGCAGGACTGAAGTGCTGATTCACTTTAGTGCAGGAGAAATGACGGGTAACCCACACACACATACTTGCTGACACTGATGAAGTAACCTCGCTCTCCCTCACACACACTCACACAAACTGGGGCACTGTAATCAGTTGTGATTTGGGCCTCATCTCTCACCTCGAGACACAAAGCGATAACTGATATGGGAATGTCAGAGAGATGAGGAGGGATACTGATGGAGGGAAAGAGGGGATGATATGAGGGAGCAGGGATAAAGAGAGAAGAGGATTTGATGACAAGGAGCTTTGGGAATCTGAGTGAGGGAGGCGCAGAGGTGCTGATGTTCACTCAAATGGAGAAAGAGAGAGAAAAAACGATGGAAACACAGAGCGCAAAGGACAGAAATAGAACAACAGTAAAAAGCTGAGTGTGGCTGTGACTGACAGCAGAGTACTGTGGCCTGGCCATGCCAACAGATGGACAAACTTGTTTTGATGTTTTATTCATCTGCAAATGGCGGAATTTAGTTTTTGTCCTGTGTTTGGGACACACTGACAGTCAGCAAATCTGGCACTCCTGGAGCAGACATTATTAAACTGAAGCCCTACAGACATCACAACACCATGGCCAAGCTTTCTTAATTAAAGTTGATAATTTGTCAAGTGGTGTCTGCACAATGACAGTCACAAACCCATAACATCATAGCTGGATGGAGAAAACATTTGGTGTACGGATAAATAAAAATCTAATGTTCACTATCTAGAAAATAAATGTCTCTATCAGGCAATTAATCTTCCTTCAACAATTTAAATCAATATAAGCTTTAAGAAATAATGCAATTTAGATACTAATTTTATATTAGCACAATTTGAAATTTCATTTACATGAAAAGTAGAGCAGTGTTGACACCTTACTCAGACATTGAGCTATTGAGTCAGGCCCTATTTATAAAGAAAACAAAGTATTGTCAAGGTCAAGCATGTCATTTTAGCCAAATTCTGTCAGGAATTACACTTCTGTTATAATTTAATTGCTGTGGAGCTCTCAAGCAACTGTCCCATAAAATGAAGAGTCATGGTGTTTTCTCAACATGTCAGTGTGGCAGTTTTTTTTTTTCAAATGATGACTGTGTGCAACTCAGGCATGACAAGGTTATTAAAACATCTTCCAAAGGTAAGGGGATGAACAGAAGAAGGGTGGTGATAACAGAGAAGAAGCGGTGGGAAAACAATCCAATCTAAGATTGCCAAGTTGACGCTTCTGTCCATATGGATTATGTTCTCCCCCAAGCTGTCTTGGAGAAAACATTATTCTCATGAAAGAAAACAGAGATATTACATTGCAGGTGAAAAGGTGGGCTTGTTACTTGATGTTGCATACATGATCAATTAGGCACAGATGTTCATTTTCTCACATGTTTCAACCTGCTGTGTAACAGGGTACACACTATACAAGGGACAACAAACAGGCATCGGAAGCCACAGTGCAGCGCAGACAAATGCAAATATGGAGCAAATACATTTGACACTTTTTAGTGACCATCCCTTTTATCATTATCATAAAGCCTCTTTACAAGCTCCCTGCTCATCAGTTTTTGTACACCCATGAGAGATGTCTCCCTCGCCCCCACACACACCTCGACATTTATCACTGTTCTCTAGAATGTGTGGGAGGGTTGTTTCTGTGTGAATGTGTGCGCACCTTACCTTGGATGTACTGCTTCTTTGTGATTTGAAGTGGCTGTCTTGGCAGGGCCTGGAAGTTCTAGATCGGGAGAAAAGCACATTTTGTAAGCCAGCTGGAGTCAACTATTGCCCTGCATATTGTGCAGTTATAGATAGTTATACTGTAACCGTGTCGTATTACTCTGATGGAAGTGACTCTTTTCATTTTCAACAGTATTTTGTAAGGATAAATTACTCTCTACTGTGTGGCACCCTAAATAAACTAATATAGCTCTTCATAAGGGAGAAAGGTCAGCAGTATATATCTGCAGCCACTCCCAGCATGCTGCTGTGAGGCTGTAATGAAGGGATGGAAGAAGAGATGGAGGTGACATTCACTGCTGAGGTTGGTTACTACAAAGAAAATACGTACTTTATCGTGTAAAAGAAATTACACATAGGTCATGTAACTCAAACTAGCATTCGAACGTGGGACAAAATGTCAGTTCTGTAATGTAGGATTAGGCGACATTTCCATGCATATAATGTACTCGTTTTTGTGACAATTGCTGCTGCAGTGACCCCAATGGCTCTATGAAAACTGATCTGCTGCTGCTACTGTAACTATTAGTGTAGCTGTTGTTGTACTGCTAATACTATTGGTTGTTTATTTTAACATCAATAACATTGTAATTATCATTGCTTTACACCTGTATGTGGAATTGTACTGTGCCACTGTGTGTTCTCTTTCCTCCTGCTCTCACTCTACCCCCCCTCCCCTCTATATCCTTTTTTTCTCTCTCTACCCAACCGGTCGAGGCAGATGACCGATCACCCAGAGCCTGGTTCTGCTCGGGGTTTCTGCCTGTTAAAAGGCAGTTTTTCCTTGCCGCTGTTGCCTAGCGCTGCTCATGGTGGAATTGTTGGGCCTATACATATAGAGTTGGTCTAGACTTGCTTTATATTAACAAGTGCTATGAGATAACTCTTATCATTATGATATAGCCCTATGTAAATAAAATTGAATTTAATTGATTATATGGCAATGGCTGCTTTGCTTGGCTGAAATTAAGATAAACAGAAAGTCATCCAGAGACCCGAGACTGCAGCCAGCACTACAGATATTTCAAGTTTTCAGACACACATCTTAAAATAGGAACAGCCTGATGCTCACTGGGCTCCTGGCCCACCCTGTATCGACCCACTGAGTAATCTAAGACGCTGCTGATATAGACATACACACATACAAAATCACACGCACGCATTTTTTGTCTGCCTGAGGGAGGAAAAACAGGAAAAGTGATAAGGCACACCAAACACACAGTTTGATGGAGGGAAGAAAATACAAACAAGTTCAGACTCAGCAGTAATCCCTGTTAATCCCACTGTATTCCCCATTTCAAACACACATGCACACTCAAACAACTCAAGGTGTGTGAGTGTGTATGTGTGTAAGGAGGATGTTAATGGTTATCATCAAGGACATGCAGGACACATTAATCAGTGTGTAAGTACACAGAAACACACACAGATACATGCACAACCTTATTTAACATGGAGAAGGGTACAGGCAAAAATAAGGGCATAGAAACATGCAAAAACATAACGGTGTTTCCCATTATGGTCAGAATCTGGTTGGTTTGACCCTATATTGAGCGTGCATGGCTCTGTGTGATCCATAGAGAGAGAAAACAGCTCTCTGCTTTCACCACTCATATATTATTCACTACAGGGAGGAATGAAGGGAGAGGGGATGGATGAAAAGACAGGACTGTAGTGGCAGGGTGTGGACAGTGGAAAGAATAGATCAGGGACCGGGCACACACACACACCACACACAGCTTCAGTTACCATGGTCCTACAACTGCACATGGGATCATGACCTGCAGTGTTTGTTTAGGGCAGCGTGAATGAGAAACGGTGCACGGAATTATAAATGTATGTATGTCTGCTGTGTGTGTGTTGCCCTGTGATGTGACAGGTGATGCAGTGTGTCGAATAATTTGAATGCTCAGCTTCCCCATCATGCAGTGACTGACAAACACACACACACATCACATACGTGGTAAAGAGTACAGTAAGTGACCTGACAAACTGTCAGCATACTAGATAATCAGGTCAGCTTATACACACAATCCTTGCAACAGCAATACCTAATACACACAAGAAATACACACACTTTGCATTACAGGAAAGACAAAAATGTTGGACCTGCTCGGGTCCACGTTGAGTCACGCTGATCATAATTCAGACCTTTTCTCCCAAATAGTGATTTGCTGAGAGGACATGTCAACACACAAAACTTTATAAGGACCACAACCATCTAATTAAGTTAATAGCTTTTGTTGATTATTGGTGAGTGGTGCCCTGTGTTTTGATATCCAATCAAAACCTCCAGGTGCATTTAAAAACAAAGTCAGATGTGAACATGTGAAAGGATAGGAAGAAAGATAAGGAGAAAGACAAAAGACCATCAAAGAGATGGAAAGGCAGGGAAAAAAAAGGGACAGAAAAATAGATGAGCAGAAAGAGACTCAAATATTTCAAGAACAGATGTAGACTATTGTCCATGCGGCACTGCATGAGCATACTGTATATAGACACAATCACTCTCTCCAGCACCGGCAAATATAAATAAAAACCTCCATCTGCACACATCAATGCAGAGGATCAATGCCTGTCAATCTCAAATTCATACAAACAGCATAAACATGGCTAATAATCAATAATGCTCCTATTATTTGTCCACACACACACACACACACAGTACACACACACAAACTGCAATCACATTAGCACTTTTAAACCTTCTGTATGTGCCAAAGAAATCAATTAGTGATAAAAAATTTAACTACAGTCTGATGAAATGTTGCTAATAATCTATACACTACCGCAACAATTCCAGTGATCGTATCACCTACTGGACAAAAGCATTCACTGCATCCCCTCCTGCACACCCACCTTAGGAGCTACATGTCAGATAAGACAAGTGAGTACAGCATACCTGCACTGTGTGTGGTCTAAGTCATTATCACCCTTACTGTGCCATGATGAATGGAGGCCAGTTCATTAGTGGACACTGTGTGAGTCAGAATGAGAGGGCCTGGTACAAGTCCAAAGGATTACACACACACGCATGCACACAAAAGCACACATTCACTTATGCAAACACACATTCATTTCCTTGTATTTCATTCATTATGCCCTCTAAATGTCTAAAACTCAAACTGGAACTGGAAGTACAGGAGCACAAACACGCACAGGTTTCAAACAGACAGCAATCACAGTCATACTCCGTGTATGGAATATTAAAATGCAGACGTATGGACATCCGGGAACCATTAAATGGCAGCTGATGTTGTTCGTCCCCTAATTACATCCACGTGTGTTTTATTATACAGAGCTGACACGAATACTTGTGTATTACCCCTCTGTTGCACATACAAAAACACACACAACATAAATATTCCTAGGCTGTCAGACACACAAACACACACACACATACTATACATAGACACACTACTTGAAAATATGCCTGCGCCATCGACTGCCAAACACACCAACACATACATGCTTGTGTTTTTCTCCCCTGTGCTCATTGACTCTGAATAGGCCACTTAATCATGCAGATGTGCTTGTTTTCCGTGTCTTTCGGCTACTGATGCCGTGCGCAGCCTCGTTCCTTATTCTCCATAATATCCCGGTGTTTGTATTCTATAATGTCCCAATATGGGCTCACAATGACCAAACAATGTCCTGCAATTGGCTCCAGTTGGTCCTCCAGTGGGTTTGCACAGACCACACAAGAGCCTGACAATGACACCTGTTAGCACAGTTGACCCAGGGATTCATGCTTTTAGATTAAAATTGGTTGAAATATTTATGATGGTTTGGTTGTTTTTTTGCAAGTAAAATGCAGAAAAGTAAACAATCACTCAAAGTATTCATTGTGAAAGGGCAGGATTATGCCAGTGTGCTCAAATGAGTCATGATGAGTGCCTCCTGCTGGTCCAGCCATGTTTAATAACTGTATATTCAATATACATTTGCACAGTATGGCTGTTATGATGATAGATTTTAGTGTTCTGTTGATTTTTTTCCACTCCTTGGGAAAGTAAAATAATGTGGTTGAGAAATAAAACACCCAGACCGCCTGTGTCAATAGACCAGAAAGTTAGATCAAGAGGATTTTCAGATCTAGATCCATATTTCATATCATCATGCTTCCTGTTGTGTGTAATACCAGCTACCTAACATCTCAGTAAACAGAGGTGGATTACCATTTGGCAGCAGGGTGGCAGAGTGAATGTTGAGACCATCTTTCAAATGGAGCAACCTGGTTCAAGCCCCGTGTAGGCGAACACTTACTCTGCTAATGAGCCCTTGAACAACACACAGAAGCTGTGTGAACACTATGACATTCCTCCTGAAGGAGTCAAATGGCAGGGATTGTTTTTCTAAAATAATAAAATATTACTCAGTATTTCTATGCAGCATCACCATGTTGTTTTTCTTTGCTGAGCTCAGATACATTCCCAATTCTGTTTCCCACACTGCCACATAACTGCATCTGGCACTAACTACACAAAGATTGTGAGGGCAACTGTATTGAAAAGGCACACTGCAAATTTGCCCTGCGCTTTCATGAATGTAAACGTGGCCCACAGAGCGACACAGCGAGAGTCTCAGAGGAGCACTGCCTCGTTAAACAGATGGGGACGACTGGTGTGGGGTAATTTAATCACACTGCACCAATTTAATGACTCACCATGAAACACACGCACACATACAAACACACATGCATGTCTGTGTGCACACACTGAGACGCACATGCTGCTAAATGATCACCATTCACAATGCAACCACAAACTAACACATGCGCAAAAATACATCTGTTCAGCATAAAGAGAGCAAGAGAAAGAGATCGGCACATGGTTGCAAAACCCACAGCCTGCGGCCTATCCGTTAGTTGGAGGAAGGTGACTGACTATAGGGCACTAAGGCCCAGGGTGGAACCTGCTCCCTGCCATCAGTTGCTGTCCCTTTGAACTCTAGGACTGCTCCTGCAGTGTTGAACAAAACCAGTTTATCTAACAGTAGCGCTGGCTTATTGGTTGATTTACAGGGAACTAGTAATTTAATGTAGCCAGTAAGCATTTGTAATTTTACCAGAATGTCAGCATCATTATAAACCCAGGTTACTGAAATTGGAACAGCCTTCAAACTAAATGTAAAAAAAAATAATTAAATATAAATTATTTGTGAAGAAACAGGGAGGCTTCGGTCTTAGTGATTATGTGCTGATATCAAATAATTTTTAAGAAATGCACTGAACTATCACTTCTAAGAAGTACATTTGTGCACTTAATGAAAATATTTCACACAACAATAATTTTTGAGACATCTTTGGTAATCATAGCTTACTTGCTAAGCTACCAGAGAGCTGAGAGCTGCTTTACTAACTTTATTTACTACTATAACATTTTATTTTAAAAGTTAGCAAGACAAAGACACACACAGGCCTGCTTGGTATCATTTGCGATTAAAGGTCCCTATCCCTTTCAATACAACAAATCCACACTTCTCTCTTCTGTCTGGCCATTTTCTATCTCAATAATAAATAATAAGTGTATGCAATTGTATACACAAATATGTATGCCCGAGTGTGTCTGTGTGTCTGTGTATATGCACCAGAGTGTGTTCAACGCTGCCAGCGAGTCAGCAGAGAACATGACACGCTTCAGTGAAGTGCTTAGATCAGCCTTGGGAGGACTTTCTTTAAAACATTTAATGGCTAAATGCAGAGCAGTCTTAAACGCACAGTAAACTGCTTGACAAACCCTAAAAGAAACTCAGTTGGCACTTTGGGAACAGACAAAGCTGCACAATCAAAATCTACACCACGTTAGAAAAAGTGGATCTGTCAAAAGAGTACAAATTGTACCGTATGATTGTAACCTAGGCACTGAATGAATCATGATAGAGGGGGTAAATCCACAAGTAAAATTACTCAGCCAAATTATAGAGATTTTAAGTCTTGTTGTGAGGGGAAGTAAACACCAAAAAAAGAGTGTAGTATGGAGAGAAATTGAGTCAAAAGGATTGAGAAAACTCATTTAGAGAGTCAAACCCACTGCACCTCAGCCTTTGATGTCACAAATCTAACAATGGTTTTAAATAAACCCAAAAGAATTACTGCAGAACAGAGTGTTTCCATCTGTTTTTGGTGTATTTGTGCATTAATGTGATGGAACTTGACGCACTTGCGGGTAGCATAAGTGTATAAATCTTTGAACACCATAAAGGACTAAAGGACTCAAGCACAAGCTGAGCAGTGCAGAGAGTAGGAGAGAGAGAGCAGATGATATAGGGCGGAGTACTGCATCAAGAACCCGGCAATCTGAATGTTGTTTCAGCTCTCTGGTGCTACAGTCAGGAAGAGAGAGGAAGAGAGAGGGAGGAAGCTCAACCTTATTTGTCCTCTTTGGTTTCACTGCTACACTATTAACCGTGTTAAGAGGGAAAGAACAGACTGTACAGGATAAGTACACAAGGAGAAATAAGAGATAGGTGGAGATTAAAATTGAGAATGGAAAATAGCACTTTAAAATCAATGGACGAGAGAGAAAAACTAGACTGAGACCAAAAGAATAACAATAAAGAGAAGGAAAAAAACAGACCCAGAGATGGACGTAAAGTTTAAATTGGAGAAGGAGAAGCTGGGGCTCACAGACTCTAAATATTTTTGCTGTTAGAAGCTTTAAACTCAGCACCAGTTTATGGCTGTCCTGATTTAATTCAGGCACCCCTTTGTTACTGCAGTCTGGCTTCACCTCAATTGAACCCACACCAGATGAAAGCTAAACCCCTCTGCAACACTACTCATTTGAGTATGTGTGTGTACAGAACAGCTCCCTTTTCCCCCCTCAACTGTAAACTGCAGCTTTTTCCCTTCAAAGCAGTGGGATGTGACATGTTGGTGATCACTGAGTGAGTCTTCAATTAACCACGGGCACATTCCACTCCACATTATGAAGAATAATTATGAGTGAACTTCATTTATATGCTAGAATAAGAAGAAGAAAAAAAGACTAGAGGGAGTTGACACTTCTCCCTCCTGGCTCTGTAATGGTGAAATTATCTCATACCAACCAATCAAGCCGCACAGTTTCTCTCCATCCTCTGTCACAGACTAAACTGAACATTTTAAGAAATATGTCCCACACGTCTTCCTTTGTGGATCACTTTCTTCATTATTATTGGTTTGTCAAATTGGTTGGATCCCTTACTGATGATTAGTAATAGAGATCTAGGAAGCTAAGGTTATTGTAAGTCTTTGCTCAGGCTTAAAGTTAAAGCAAAATAATCTGAAATATAAATGAAAATGCTATAATTTCCCATATTCTATTTGCACTGGTTTCATGCTACCGAAGAAAAGAAAACTACATTATGTTACACTATTATGGATATCTTAAGAGCTGTAGCTGATGATTAGTTTCATTATCAATGAATCTGCCAATTATTTTATAATAATAATAGTAACTGTTTAGTCTGAAAAATGTTCAAATAAATATTGAAAAACAGGATGTTTTGATGTCTTCAGATGTCTTGTTTTGTCCGTCCAGAGTCTAAAAGTCAAAGATTTTCAATTTATAATGATATAAAACACATAGAAGAGGAAATCCCTCACATTTGTACATCTGACAAGCTGGAACCAGAGACTATTCAGCATGTTGTCTTATTAAAATGAGTGAATCAATTAATTGGTTATCAAAATCGTTCACTTTTAATGTTCTGTCAATCGACAGAGCTATAAAATATTTATCCACTAAATTATTTTCCTCCGTTATTTTGTTGTCCCACTTGTTAATCACAAAAACATGCTACTTGCCCTCACAAACACAAATCCACGACCACATTTGATATTAGCCTGAATTCATTCTGAACATGAGCGAAGCAGTTGTCATATTCTGCAGTGGAAAAGCAGTAAATGTGAACAGCTGGCATCAAGCAGTGACGTCATTCCACCTGCTACCACAGAAAAATGTATTATACCACAGCATTTAGTATATTTAGGTATTTAGGTTACTCACTTATCAGTAATAAACTTTTTGTAGATCATTTTATTGGCATTTTTAGGAGAGCGACATGTATATGGTATGAGTCGGACACCAAGACGCCCCTTTACAAATCAAACAAAACAAATTACAATTACAGCACAATATATGCTACAAAGACCAAACACACACCAGTACAGCCACACACACAAACAACCAGAAACAAACAGGGGAACAGAGCTGTGTTAAAGCTGCAGCTGCCCAACAGTCACATATATCATTCTGTAGCAGAATGATCAATTCAATGTGTAGTTCACACCAGTTGCAAATCGCTAAGTGAGATTAGAAAAGCTCAATGTGTCCACGGTTATATATATATATATACACACACACACACACACATATATGTGTGTGAGTCAGAGCAGTACAGAGTGACAGAACCACTGGACCCTGACAGTTGGGTAATGTTGAAATGAGCTATGGACCATCTGTCCCATATTGGGGAGGTGAGAGACCGAGGGGGAAAGAGAGAGAAGGGAGATAGATGGAGTGAGAGAGAGAGAGAGAGCTATAGAGGGTGAGGATGTGATAACCAAGCTGACAACTAGAAAAGAAACAAAGTATTTGTTTGTAGAATTCTCCTTTTTGATATATGTATTCGTCAGCATGTAGTGTTTGCATTTTATAGTCCACTGCGTGTATTAATTCCAATAACATTTTACTTGTGGAATGTAATTGAATGTTGAAAATCTATCCCATAATGCCCGTGCCATTAAATAGCTGTAATACTGAATTCAATGAAACACAGAACACTCTCATAACCACACATACATCCTAATTCTTATTATTCTAACATTGGACTGCTTTTAAATCTCTTTCTAACCCCAACCTGTACTTTAAACCTAGCCTAAACCAAATTCCACCCTCAACCTTAAAACCAACTCTTAACCTTCAAACAGTAGTACGGACCGGCAGAAATGTCCTCACTACAGTGGTTTCAAACTGAAATTGATCCCCACAAAGATAGAAATACATGCCCAAACACACTCACACACTTATAAACACATGCTGCTTTTTCTACCCAGCTCTGGACATCCCTAAGTAACACCCGGCTTGTTGTTGTATAACAAAATCCAAAGTCTCAACATCTATATTTATAAGCGAGGAACCTAGTATTATGTGTGCGGGTGTTTTGTAATTACTATACAGTCAGCATCATCAAAGGATCTCTTTGATAAGGGACATATGAAGAAAGAAAGGCAAAGAAACAAGGGGAAAAAAGAAAGTGGAGAAAAGAAAACAAAATGTTGATGAGATTTTTAAAGGTTATGTAAAGGACCTGTTGTTTCATACTCCGTGCTGAAAACCCAGACAGTCTCCTTCTGTGTTGTTATGATCTTACGCTTCAACAAGCAGAAGTTATGGGAGTGTGGTAATAATAATCCCCTCTCTGTCTGAGTAAAAATAAACCTCAGTTGTACACATCCTACATGCGATAAATTTGCATAATTTTAACTGACACATACACTCAGGTCCTTCTGTTTACATTATTGTAATTTTAATGTGGTCTTTTGAATATTGTAGGCATGCACAGGGTAATGACCTGAGGCAGCACAGCAAACAAAACCAACTTTCCACACAGCCTGCAGATCAGCACCATGGATAGCTCCAGTAACTGAACACTGCAACTCCAGCCAATAGCAGCCACTTAACAAGTCTAGCTAGTTTCATAAAGACAGATAAATGATGACAGGGATATGTCTAGAGATGGCAGGCAGGTCATACTTACTGGGTGCTTGGCAGAGATTCTTCCTGTCACCACACTTGTCTGGTACCACGTAGAGGAAATGTAGTTCTGATGTGTTGTTCAGGAAGACAGAGATACAAAGAGTCAGATACAGAGGAACTGACAAATCCAATATGTTACAATACTAACATTTAGAGGCAAAGAATTAACAATGTTGCCAACCACAATGAAATACTTTCATGTCATAATATACATGTTTCAACGAGTCAACTATGTGATCAGTAATGTTTTCATATAGCCGAGTCCTCTCCAGTTCTGCGTGAAAACAACAGCTGCGATCCATCATTGCCACCATCACTCTGATTCTACTTTTGGACCGACATGCATCAACAGTGCCATATGACAATTTGAACAAGCTGTTTGTAGACTGCAGTGCCAGTTGAGTTGGTGCAATATGCAGGACATGCAATAATAGGGAATGCTTTCTTGGAGTCGAGTTATAAACACCCAAATATATGACTACAGAATCTGGTGTGCTATGTTGACTAGTAATGGTAATCACATATTACCATCATATTCACTTATTTTACAGATCATTGTTTTTCTTAGAGACCATATTGTCTACCTGCAATTTGGATTTAATATTATATGAAACAAGCAATAATCATACCCAAAATACTACAACTTTTTGATTTCTGGGTCATGAGTAAATTAAATATTTGTTTTTGTCAACAGCACCCTTCTCTAGCTGGGATTGTTGGACTGGATGTTCAAAAGGCCACCAAATGAATCACCACCATCAAAAGCCAAACAGCTCTAGAGACAACCAGACACTCATTTGCAGAGTTGAGTAAGCACAGATTGACAAACACAAGCTGCTGTTCCCATAGAAAGGCGAACAAAGTCCATGTAGAGGGAAAGTCAGACACATTACTGCATCTTTTCTCTGCCAATTCAGTAAAACAGTGACAGTAAACAGGACCAACAGCTTAAAGAGACCAACTCAGATAAGATGTTTTACTATTACATTACTTCAGCGGAAGCATCCAGGCATGTGAGCACTCTTTGCTGTAGGGGTATGCAGTCGCACCAGAACAGTATGTGCCTGTGCCGCACGAATATGAATCACATATAGCACTACCCTGTGTTTTTCACAGCAGTATAATGAAGGTGACATGCACACCAGCAGCACCTTAGAAGGTGAAGAGGATTGTCTAGTAGCACACAAACACTGCTCCAGCAGACTAACGCAGAACCAAAGCAAGTGAGTAAAGAAAAACAAAAGTTGTGGGATCAGTTTGAGTCATTCTAGCTTTCAGCCTTCTCTGAACTCTTGGTTTCACTTTTTATTTAGTTGTTATTGCTTCAAAGAGAAAAGTCTAGAAACATCTCAAAGTGAGCAAAAACGGGGTTACACTGTTCTGAGAGATCCTGTTTATGAGACATCCTTTTTTGCGAACATGTGAATAGGTTTACATTTTAGGTATTTCGTTTGCTTTATAACTGCCAGATGCATGCTCACCTTGCTCATCATGCATGAGAGAATCCCATCAACAAATGTTGACTTGATTTTGTGAACCTGAGGGTTACAATGCAGACCGTTGTTACAGGAAAACCAAGGGTAATCCTATTAGATGCTCTACCTTTGCATACTTTATCCATATACTTTCTTCAAGCCCTCAAAAGGAAGAGCTAAACATTATTCCTCCTAGAATGATTGTTTATAACACACAGTGGCTATCTAACTCTCACCTAAGAAAAGCAAACCCTTTGCTAAACAATGTTTCAGACAATTGTGGCACATGAATAAAAAACTGCTGCAAACATGACTGACCTGTCTGTATTCTAGAATGATCTTTGGCAGAGGATGCAGGTCCTGAAGCTGCAACAACTGCAACAAAACATGACAGAAATGAATGAGAGTGATATTTGCTTTAAACTGTATCTGCAGAATAAGTTGCCAACAGGCCCATCTACCTATTTGTATGTACTTGTCAACTGTTTCTCAATTACTAAGAAGCAATGTTTTGCTAGGATATGAATTGTGTGTGCATGTGTGTTTGTGAATTTATGTGTGTGCATCTATATGAATGTGTAAGTGAACATATTGAAACTTCAAATAAGATTGATCTGGTTTTCTTAGATTAAAGGAGCTCTGAGGATCAGACCGAGTGTCTTTGTGTGTGTTTGTGTGCCGTACTGCAGCTTCTGATGTTGACTGATGTTGTTTGTTGATGGTCTTTGGAAGTTTCTTGTTCTCACAGCGCTCATGGAGGCACAACTTCTCAAACAGAACCTTCAAACATTGTAAATCCATAACATTGATGCATACACACAGTACATACATATACACAGATACACACACAAACACAATATAGAAAGAGCGAAAGGTCATATATATTGTAAACATCAGGAATTTCAAACATTTCTGATGAAGGAACTTCAGACCTTGCAATACTAACATAACATGTCATTTATCATGACAATTATCGGAGGGGCATAGAACACACATACTTACAGGTGAATGTGCTGTACATACCAACATACATGGTACACACACACACACATGCATACAATACACAGACGTACACATGAAGGTACACACTGTTCGTAGTTGAGTGTTGCTAGTGACCAGGAATATTTGCCCAGCTGCTCGGTGGGCCTCCTGCTCCAACTGCTTCATCTTAGTCTGACAGAGAGAGAGAAAAAAACACACACACACACACACACACACACACACACACACACAGAGAGGTAGGAAGGTTAAGATTTGAGTCATGTAGTATTTCATGGTTTATCCAGGAATCCTGACGTTAAATTCCAGACTGTCAAAATAATTGCATAATGATTTACTTTCATACCAGGTACCATTTATTGAGAATAAGTTACATTTCATTCCATTACAATGTTTCATATCTTTGTCTATCACTCAGTGAATATAAATAAATAACATAAAATGTTGGGAGAGAGCAGTGTATTCATGCCAATATAATGGGACACCTAATTTCTGTAGCATAGTTACTGTTAGCTTGCCAACAACTTTTCAAAATAAGTTAATTATCAAACCCATTTGCCAGACCTGAGTAAGAACCCTGCAGTAAAAAGGGGAGGTTATTTGAGGTGAGAACTCTTAATATGTATGAGACAGAACTTGTCTCATTTCTCCTTCCTTTCAATGGCCAAAGGCAAAACACTCTGTTAATCTGTTTTATCTAGAAATCAGTCCCACAGAAAGCGCATTAGGATCACACACAGACAAACTAAAGATTAACAGTCAACGACAATGAAACTGTCACCCACCCACAAACACACACAAATTATGAAAAAACACATCCATATGTATGTACAACAACATACATTCAACTACAGAAACACACACGCACGCACACGCACGCACACACACACACACACACACACACACACACACACACACACACACACCCTACATCCTTAACATACACAGAGCCAGACAGGGTTTAATGACTGCTGTGATAATCCATTCAAATACAGAATGAACTTTGCTTCACAGAATGGGCGACACAGACAGCATGATGAACTCAGCAAGAGAGGAAGTGAACGGACACAAAATGGTAGAGGGGGGTACAGGGAAAGAGAAACTATGATCAAAAGAAAGGGAGAGAGAAAATAGAAGCTACAACGGAGGATAAAACGGAAAGAGAGAAGGGAATAAATTGGCTATTGGGATGGAAAAAGGAGAAGGAAGCAAGGAAAGTAAAAGAGACAGGTAGAGGCACTTGACAAAAACATAGGAGGATGAAGGCCAAGAGGCTGAGTTCGAGAGAGGCAGAGATAATGATGAAAAGTATAGGAGGAAGATGAGGAAGAAGGACAAAAGGGAATATTCTGCCTAAGCATGAACAATTTTGTTTTTTACGACTGGGGTGACACGCATACACAAGCAGCTCATTACAAATCTGACTGAAGTAGAAAACACTTCTTTAACAACTTCACAGGCAAAGAAGGGAACGAGGGAAGAAGAGAAAAACAAAAGGGAGGGGAAAGGGAGATGGTGAGGGAGGATGGTGAAATGAGAGACTACAGACCAAAAGCAACAGATTTGGGAATATGGGAGAGACAGAGAAAATCTTAGTGTTAATGGGTTCAGAATTAGTTCAAATACTTCAGTGGGTAGATGGGAAAAGCAAGGAATAGGTGAGGGCTTGGCAGCAGTGGGAAATGCTGTGGGTGGACCTTGATAGAAAATGGCATTTGAAACCAACAGACCTCAGTAAGAGGAGGGAGACTGACAGACGGACAGAACTTGACAGCATCATGGGCAGAGGCGAGAGAAGCAAAGGAGGGTGGAGAGAGATGAGGTAGAGAAAGAAAAGAGGAAAAAGTGGAGGAAAATATATATCTCTCTCTCTTAGGCCAGAGCAGGCTCCAGACAGCATCATCAATACTGGATGCCCCTTAGTACTGTGTCTGACAGACAAACACACACACAGTGGGTATGTGAGGAATCTAATATTGTAGGGCGATATATTTTGTATCAGTCATTGTAATGCATCAAAATGGGGGCTTTTCAGTTTTATCCTGATGTGTTAGGTGTTTAAAGAAGGATGTCTATCTAATCTGATCTGAATAGTGGTGTCTGAGAAACACAGACAGGATGTTTGTCCTACTGAATTTTAATAATGCTGGCTGAAAATACAAAAGAGCACGTGAGCATGTTTGTTAGATGTAGGCTGACAGACAGGAGGGATCCTGTTTGGTGTTCAGACAGGTGAACTTGACAGCTCAGATAAAAAATAATCCAACATGACAGAGTGAGGGGACATGCACTCACAAGCACATACCACAAAAAACACAAGCACACGCACACATAACTCTGCAGCAGTCTGCAAAAAATGTCAGTATGTGTGTGTTGGCAGAGGCAGACAGTGATGCTCCTTCCTGCAGCACAGCCTCCTGAAGAAAAAAGACAGACTCTCCCGCCTATTTATAGTAACGCGGCAAGATACCAAAAGACTCTTTTCACAAAAACACCCCTGCTGGCACCTGCAAGAACTGAGTGTTTTTGTTTTTGTGTGTCTCTAAACTAATTAGAAACATGTGTGTATTCCTCAGCGTGCATGTGTCCACAACATCGGCGCGTCTGCCATTGTGTTTCTGATCACTCTCAAGAGTAGTCTCCAGAATTGGTTTTTATCTGCATGCAAACAGAAAACGTCCCCAGAGGATGTCCACCCACCAACTCACTAATACTACCCAGAAGAATAAAAAGAGACATTTTATTTTTCTTTCCTTCTCGGGCTCTTGAGGGTTTTTTCCTCTCTTCTGCTTCTCATATCCTCCCTCTGTGTTGATCCCATTTGTATTAATACAGCAGCTGGCTACTGCACTGTGGTTCAGCAGCCACTTGAAAATGCCATCAGCTAAGCGTGATGCAGTACAAATCTGATCTGACCCCGAACATCATACCCTGGCTGGCCAAGACTAAGTTTGCTCAATATAAACACATAGAAGCTGTTACATAAGACTCCAACACATTTTCCTCTACAAATCAAGGATTAGCTAAAGATTTAATAACTGGTTTTGGCCAGTGTCCAGTTTGCTATATACCTATGGCTATATGTCAGCTGAAGATATGAAAACTATGACTAAGGGTTATATCTCCATACACTTTCTTTCCATACATATACATGTATGGAAAAAACTAACTGAAATGGAAAGAAATAACTGGAAATGTATGGAAAGACCTAGAAAAGTATCCTTTTTAAAAACATTCTATTTTCTTTTTTGGTGTAAAAAAAATACACAGAATACTGTTACTAGCTAAACTGACCCACTTTGTCTAAAAATCCCTATCACCACAAACATGAATTGAAATGACAATAAGTTATAATAATTGTGTCTATAATAATTGTGTCTTGTTCAGCCCTGAAGTATTTCACTTAAAACAAGGGAGTGAAATGGAGGTAAAATAAATGACTTGCCAGTCTATCTTTAAACACGCCGAGCAGAATTAATATTTATGTACACTGCTCCTGTTCCACTGTTATGTTCTGGTGGGAAATTAAATTAGCCATGAGGCAAATGTTGATAACTCCTGGCTGTGAGAGATAGGTTTGCATACTCTGCCAGCAGCCAGATAAAAAACTGTTCTGCTCTATTTATTAATAACACTAATAGGGAAACTTTAAAATACACTAGTTACAACATTTAGTGTCTAGTTCTAGTTCAGATGTTCTGCCTTACCCCCAGCAGGTCTGACGTTCTCTTAAGAGCTTCTTTGTCCACATGGATGCGATGGCTCTCCATGGCTGAAACAACACAAGTATTTACTGATCCACTGGCCCTCATCTGTCGACTACTAATAGAGGGTTACTATGACTGTAGAATCCTGATTTGAATGTTAAGTGAAAAGTACAGGGGTATATAAAACTGAAAACAGACAGCTCTAATGAAGTTTCTTCAAATTTTGAATTGACTGAATTAGAGCATTGACAATATTTAGTAATGTAATATTTTCTCTTGAACCAAATGCCAGTCGATACTGCATGCTGCTAACGCAGGCTAACACAAACATGTTACAATGTGCACTTTATTGTTGTTATTCTGGGGTATTTCTTCACAAAACGTGCGCTGCATCAGGGTGGAAAAACACTAAAAGGGTTTTAGTATTTTAAAATATGTGCTCAGTCTCTACTGAAGAAAAACAGCAAAGTGGTCTTCACCTGCCAGAACAGAGATCATGTTCAGCTCCATGTCTGAGTACAGCTCCCACAGCCCCCGGCTCTACACACACAAATAGTCAGTCAGGTAATGTGTTCTGTGTCTATACTGTATGTATAGGTATGTGTGTGCATCAGCTAACCTGCAGTTTAGAGCATAGCACCATGTTAAGCCAGTAGAGCGAATACAGACCTGAGATGACCTGAGAAACCTGAGAGAGTGAGACAGACAGAAAGAGAGAAGGTGGGTAGTACTATACTCAGCTTGCTTTCTGGAAGAAGATGCTGTGGATTTACTTCTTCCTTGTGTTCAGGGAAGAATAGGCAGTCCAAGTAACTTTGAATAAACATGAAGTATGAACTGTATTAAGAGTCCTTTCTATCCCCTCAAGGACAGATTTCTGAATGTAAACTTGAGTGACTGTACATTAACTGGGATAGTTGGGTGAAGAATTGACTTGTGTCCTTTAACCAAATGACCTAGGCTCAGACCACTGTGTCCCAGAGTCCACCGTGCTGTCCTTCAAGACACTGAAACCCTACCAGCTCCAAGGATTTGTTCTGTTGGTGGCCCTGACATCTTAATAGGTAATTTTCCTACTTGGATTCAGAAATTCACATATTAACTAACCTTCTTGGTACAGAGGGCAGGTGTTGTATGGGGTCTTTTGCCGTGTTTATTGAGAAGATCCTGGTAGCAAGAGGAGGGATTTGAAGGATCCAGTAGCCACCCTGACACCTGTGGGTCTTGGATATGACAGCCTGCCACTGGAGACAGAGGACAGCTGTTTATGTTATTGATAAGTATTCAACAAGCTGTCATGTATACTGATGAGAGACTGGCAACAAAAACTTTGTAGATTACAGCACGTCTTGTCATTACTGACATCCATTATAATTAACATAATTCAAGCTGCTGTTTGTGAAGGATGAAATTACAAATGTTTTGCTGTATTGTGTTTTTGCTTTGTTGAAGAGAGTTGTTTTTTCCCATCAATTGTTTGTGCCTTGGATGCTTTGGCTGATTTTGTTGATCACACTCAGTGGAATAAAGAAATTCTGAGAAGAAACTACAAACCTTTAAACAGCTACCGTTCAATGCACGTGGGTATGCGCATCTATGTATGTGTGCTGTACCTTGTTTCCAGCTGAGGTCTCGTCTATAAAACTGCAGAGCTGTACGAAGCAAATCCTTGGCTTTATAGCACACCACCAGTTGACATCTTGATAACACCTGTAGCAGCATATCTCTATGGAACACACACAGGAACACACACCTGTTTCTAAAACTAAATAAGTATTAAACACTAACATACATGTCTTTTTTTGATGGATAAAAAAGCACAAATGGATGTAAACTTACACTTCATATTTACTCTCACATATCTTTCATACAAACACACAACACACTTGCACACACACAGACCTTGTAAAGAGCTCCTGGCCCTGGATCGTGTGTTGCTGGGCCAATGCAGGTGTGTGCTCTAATTTTAAGTAGACCAGACTGTCGTTTGGCCCGGGCGAGTCCTCTGGTGCGCTGCAGTCAAGACTGCTCTTCATCAGTACGAGGAGGCCACACACTGGTGGAGTGAGCTTCTACATTAAGGATCAGAGATGGAAATTAACAGTTAATGAAGCAGTAAGCCACATGAGTAAACAGTTTACACTAATCTTATAATAACCAGGACAGACACTACGCACAAGGCAAATATTGAGTCTTTCTTTCTTCCTTTACAGATGCAAAAGTGAAAACGATTTTTTCATCTTATTTTAAGAGTGTGAAAGCTCCACACTTGTCCCCCAGCTCTGCTCACCTGTTCCGGGTGTAACTGAGTTGTTCCATCTCGGTAGACCAAAGTTAGCACTAGCGCCTTGGCCTTCCCAGCCTTCTCAAGCATTTGCATCTTCTCATCTGGGTTCAGCTTACCAGAATCCTCTATTCTGGGGTCAGATGTCAAGGTTGCAGTCAGACAGACAGCTTTGGATTGGTTCTGGGACTCATCACCATTAGCCCCATCATGGGACATATTTGGCCCATTTGTTCCATGGTCAGGGTTACATTTGGCCCGGTTGTGCTTGAGTGGCTTGCAGGTCAAGGTCACAGAAGATGAGGTTGGTTTGGAAGCATTCATAGCTGATTCATGAGACCTTTCTTTCACCTTACTCTGACAAATTTGTTGAGTTTGCTTTGGGGCAGATGGGTCTTTATGTACCCCTAACGCTATTCCTGTATTATGTGAAGGACTGACTTTAGTCTGTGGTTCTGGAGGTATAACTGGGTGTTCAGGGATAGAGGTTTTGGCTCTGGCTCTCTTCAGCTCATTAACTGCTCCTCCCCATGCCTTCTCTTGTAAAGAAAAAGGAGGCTCCCATTTTGGATCATGCCTTGTTAGGTAGGTTTTAGGTGGAGGGTCAGCATTTTGGTGCTGAAGTACTTCATGCTTCCTCTTTAAGGGGAAGAAGGGGATCAGGGGAGGGTGATGTGAATGAGTATGGTAAGTAGGTAGGTTGCATTTTTCCAGTTTTTTGCTTGCTCTTATTGCAGTTGAGGCGAAGTCCTGTACTGAGGAGTAGTTTCGTCCAACAGCAAAAGTGCTTGCTGGGCCCAGTAAAATGTTCGAGCCGCTCCTTGTGATATTTCCATTAGCAGTCTACACAACAGAAAATGTTTACAGTCAGATAGGGACAACAGAAAGAACATGAGAGGCAAGAATAGATTTCAAAGGACTTGCTTGAAGCAGTTCACTGCCTGTGATAGTTTTGTTACACAGAAAATCATGACATGACAACAAATCAGTTTATAAAAGTCATCAGAATTAAGTTACATTTTCTAGTTGAACATAGTTAGCTTAAACGCAGAGAAGAATCTATGCTTTATTATATTATTTCAGTTATCTTATGTAGGTGAGCAAGAATACTGATGCAAAAAGGGAAGACAAACACGCAGTAAAACAAAAAATGGAGGATGTGAAGAGAGGACTGTGGCACACATTCAGCCCTCAGCACTGTGTCCCAGACCAAAACATAGATAGTGAAAAACAGTTTGACAGCCTGTCTGAAGTAGTGTCACTCAAACTTATTTATTTTTCATGAAGAAAGAAAACAGCTTGTTGTGGCTGGATGACAAATATTTGACAACATCCAATTCAGTTTGAAAGGGTTCAATGAACTAATCTGACAGATTACACACGTAGGACTGACATACAGTACAGTATATATGGATGTATGAAGTACTGTTAAGCCCTGAGAGAGGTGCAAGTGATAGAGGCCAAAATAAATAATATATATGGCTTAACCTGGTAAAAAAGTATGTAATTACCAAACAGTAAGATACAAGGTTGAAATGTTAAAGAAATGTTATGATCCCATAGAAGTCGGTGGAGAAGTGAAAGGATAAAAAAAAAAAAAAAAGGTGAGAAAGAAAAGTCCCATCTCCCAAAAGTACACCTTCCCCTCCCTGTAACCTTGCCAGCATCTTAAAAACATCTCCATTATTCATACCTGTAACTCCCATCTCTATTTATGCAAAAGCACTGCGTGTGTGCACGTGCACTTGTGTTCTTTGAAATCTAGGTACGAGATGTGATGTTGGGTATTCTGAGGATTTTCAGACCATGTGTGGGTTTGTGTATGCACACAAATCTGTATGGTTGTCACCAGAGGGTTGGGTATGTAGGAATTCCTGTGATTCAGCTCCCTGAGGAGAGTCTTCCTCATTTCCCTGTAAACACAACCCGTTTTCCTGCTGACAAAGTCGTGAACCCCTCCTGGGTGCTGTGCTACAGGATATAGATAGAAAACCAAGGCAGGCTATGGCCCATAGCCCAGTACTGGGTGCAGGAGAGTGTAAGAGAATGAATGAGGGGTGAGAGAGAGACAGAATGGATTGGTGTGTTTTCTGCTGATTGTAGCAATACAGTGAAGTCCTGCACCTCTTTCAATCTAACTTCTCTCTCTCCACAGTTTCATCCCCTACAGTTCTCTCACTGCATCCTTTTTCTATCGCTCCCCTACAACATCATTCCATCGCTCCACCTCCCTTCCTCCCTTTATAGTTCTCTGTCTTTGCTGCTCTCTCTCCCTTTCTGCAAAATGTATTGTGGACTACTTTGTCAGGACTTTTTATTTTTACTTTACGAGTCACTGGGGAGCTCTCACCTGTCAGCATGCTGCAATACTGCAGACGGCACCCCGGTTCACACAAGCCAGATTGATTTCTATGTGCATCGGGGAAATACAAGACTAATCCTTTTGAAAGCAGCTTTTCAAATTTCTGGACTTTTTGGTGCTGCTGTACACCCTGTCTTTGCCTACAGGGATTACGGAGGTAGAGTGGGAGACAGATAATAACAGGAAAAAATAAATACACATCCGTTTTTCTGTATAAAAAGACAAGTAAACAAATCTCACCAAGTAAGACACTTTCCAATTTAAGTGTCTAAGAAAAGCCGACTTTTGTTACAGGACAAAATTACAAATCTATGAATTTCACTCAAGGTACTCCCATCAAGGAATAAAAGTTCTAAAATATATCTGGGGCATTCAACATTGCTTTATGTAAAGTTGTGAAGTATAGCTGTCATGTAATACAGTATTGGTAATCTTACAGACTTGTTCCATAGAGACTCACATGTTTGTTGTCATGGTGCAGGTGGTTCCCATGGAGACAGGGAGCTCTGAACCCTGACCTTTTTGCCCTCCACTTCTGAGACAATGTTGGCGTGGAACAACTTCCTCTGCCTGAGTCCTCTAGAAGGGAGGAGGAAAGAGCACTTTTATCAGATCATCACATTTCAGACACATCCTCAATCAATGAACCCACGCTGTTATGTAAGCACGTGTTTGATTAAGAATGTATGGGCACTACACAGTGTGTGCGTGACAGGTCAAGTTCAGTCAACGCTAGAAATCCTGGCTAAGATCAAACTGACATTTTGTTACAACACAACTTGCGTGTGTGTTGTTGCGTGTGTGTTTGTAGATGCGTATGCATTTGTGAGGTGACTCAGCATTGTCTCAGCAGCTGAGACTCAAGCTCCCTGCCTGTGGCTGTAATGTGAGCGGACACAACATCCCTCAGCGATGCTCTGTCATCGTGGCGACTCCGATAAAAGAAAGATGGCAGAAAGCCACCGGCAAGAGTTTGGCACAACTTGAAATGCTATAGCACCACCTAGTACTGTTTTAAAAGAATAAATTCATGTATATCCTGGGAAGAAAAAGTACTTGTTGGAGACGTTTATTTGTATTTCAACTACAAATGAAGTCTCACATTTCAGTTTATCGCTTCCTGTGAGAATTCTACACACCTGACTTAAGTGAAGTTTTACAAACTTTCATGCTGTAGTAGTGTGCTTTCTGGTTCCATATTCAGAACCTGCAACTCCACAGACCCCTCCTCATTAATGTAATACAGCCCCTGTACTCTGACTTTGATGGATTAGTGAATCCTTAGTGTGGTTAGATGACCACAAATATTTTTACTGTTATGTATTGTTGGAGTGCATTTCTCCTGAAGTTGGTTAAAGCAAGTATATAGAAGAGTATTCTTGCACTCTCTAGTGGTAAATGATGTAAACTGCATATTTGTTGAAAGTTCAATCACAGCAGGGTGAGATTCATTAGGATACAATGAGCAAAATGTTACCACTAAATTTAAACTAAAGGCATATCTGTTTCCTGGATTGACAGTCAAATGAGAATAAATACTACATGTACAAGTTTAAGATGGCCACTTAAAGGAACCAAGACAATATGACACAGTATTAAAATGAGGCCCACCATGCACTTACCTGTAGATGTACTCTCACTGTCCACAGGTGGCATCACTGATTCATATCCTGGCTCATTGTCTCTTCCAGGTATCTCACTAACTTCTCTATAATCTGTCTCACATGGCCTCTCACTTAGTTGGACTTCAGAACAATGGTGCTGTTCTGTCTCTATCTTATCTTCAGTGCTTGAATCAATGTCTGCCTTTGTCCTGCTCTCTGTTTCCAGTTCCAACCTGACGCCCATTACATCTAGTCTTTCCTCTGTGGTTCTCTCTGGGTTGTCAGCAGTGTTGTCACCCAGAACTAATTTGGTCTCACACTGCACCAGGGGTCTATCTGTGTGGTGCGTCTCTCCTGTTTCAGTCACAGCCTGAACCATGTCCTGATGGTTTTCAGCATGGTAATGGCTCACCTTGTGGTCTCCCCATTCTAAAGAGATTGAGATCTTCTTTGGACTGCCAGAATGACATCCCACTGATATCTCGTCATTCTCAATGCCAGGTGGATGCTCAACATCTTTGATTTCAGCTGTGTTAACGCTGTACTCAAAGTCATTCTCTTCTTTCTCCCCAAGCTTTTCTCCTTCAGTATCACAGTCAAAGATTTTGTCCATGATACTTGGAGATACGTTCAAATTCCTCTCTAAACTAGTGTTCTTATTGGTTCCCAAAAGCCAGATTCCTCCCATTTCATTGGCTGATCGTTTCTCATTTAGCAGGGTTGCGTCCCTATGTCTTCTTTCTTTCCATGCAACTCCCTCCTGCATGTCATCCTGTATGTTTGACATTTGTCCTGGACCTGCCTCAGTCATATTTTCTAATTTCACTATCTGCTCCACCACTTCGACAACTAGATTTCTCATCAGCTTGGGTGAATATGCATCACAGCCTATCTCCTGTCTTGTTACATATCCACTGGGAAATAGATATGCAGTTTTGATGGTTTCAGACTCTTGTTGCTGATTTAGTATGCCTTCAACTTCTCCTCCACTAGTGGCCTCTTTGGTGGGGTTGGATTGGGACAGCTTTAACTTTACTTGAATGTTTTCTGGTTCATATCTGGAGATGTTCCAGTTCCCTGCACCTTTCTTCTCTTTCTGTGCACCCGATGTGTTATTTGTCACTTCACTTATTTGAAGGCAGGATGAAACAGGGTGACAAGCCAAAGAAGGCCCCTCTTTATGTTTATTAGGGTGCTCCTTTGTGGAGAACAATACTTCATTAGGACCCTCGTCGTCTGGAGAAAGAGTGTGGATGAAAGACGGTCCGATTTCTTCAGTGGAGCTATGAGAGTGAAAAGACAGCGTGAACTCAATTAATAACGCATGCTTCTCTTTCACAAAACCAGCAGCAGGTCACCAATAGAGGTTAAACATCAGATTGCTTTCCTTTGTGTTAAGGGAAAATTTTCTCTTAACCCCTGAACATTACTGACTACATTAAATACTTATATTAACACACTTAAAACCATAAAATACAATCCCTATTTCCCTTGCTACCTACTTTCTCCACGGTGTAGCTTCATGTTCACAAAGGCTCTTGTGTATTTGGAGGGATGGGGTGTCTTTGTCTCTATGGGAGAAAGATGCTGCCGTCTCAGAAACCTCATGCTGAGTGAATGACTGAGTCTGGCTGGTCTGGTAAGCAGGGGGTTCGGAGTATTTTCTGTGGGAATAAATCTGTGAGCACTGATAATAGGCTTCAGTCTGCACCGCCTGCCTTTGGAGTGAGGAATCCCAGGAGGAGGAACAGGAGGCCTGGGATGACAGGGAGAAGTCTGGTGTCTGCGAGGATTGATTGTAGGCTGAGGTTTGAGAGCTCTGCCACTGGTTGGAGGAGTCATGGCAGGATGTGGAAAAGGAGGACACCTGGGGCCTGGACCATGGTCTGAACCATAACATTGGCAAAGAGATTTGTTACTACATCTGTTTTACACTTTTAAGTACATTAAGGTTTAGAAGAATTTATTACATCAGTTTATGGCTTATTTTTCCACTTTATCAGTTATAAACATTAACTATTGCCTATTACCGAACAGTTACCTGCACAATTACAACTACTATACTTCAAATACTATTATACTAATGTACTATATTAAACTGCTGGTGGTTAATGTGTCACTGTGTAGGCCAAGATGCTTCTACACCAAGCTGCTCAGGTAAGTAATGTCACTCTGACTGCAGTAGAGATCAAATATTAATAAAATTGATACTCTGATAATAACTGCATGTTTTCATATCTGTGGATAACCTCTGCTTAATCTGCCTTACCGGTCTGTGTCTCCATCTCTGCTCTTCTCCTGACTCATGCTCCAGCTGCTCTGAGGCAAAGGCTCCCTCTGGCTGCCATAATACCTCTCTACTACTACATACACAACAAAGGAGAAACCATCAACTCTCTGGGAACTGAGAAACTTAATATATAACATATTAAATAACTTATATACAATGCCCAATCGAACAGCAAAAATATAGAAAACCAGTCTGACCGGTCAATTCTACATCACGTCTCCTTGCTTTACACTTTATACATGAACTACATGGCCACAAAGTGAAGAGTTAATGTTCTTATACACAGGATGTATGCTGTAGTCTTGATAATTACAACAAATGCAGATTGTGGCAGGCATTATGATTTATGAAGTAGGAATGTCCCATGACAGGATTTTACTTTACATACTGAACTGCACGACACCATCAAAAGTCTAAAAATGACAAAGTATCCTAACACCGATATTTTACAATCATCCCAATGGTTACGTATCTACAATTCTGTTATCCACTGGTTTGAACAACTCCAATCAAAAAAAAAACATTTAGTGGAAAATATTACAAAAAATGTCTGAGGACAGTGAATTGAGACTAAATAACAAGCAATGACATTAAGCCCTGACTGACTTTGCCTGTGACTGTAGGAGTGGTTGTGGTTGCGTCTGGCAGCATGTAGGCTACCGGCCCGCAGAACACCCAGGATCTTCTTTGCCGCCTGGGACAGAGGTCCTGAGTACAACCTGCTGCTAGACTGCTCCATCTCCTCCCTGTCAGAATGCCTGCTACTCTTTCTCTCTACCTTTGACTCATCTGCAAGTGACCTAAACAGGACAGAGGGGAGAGTTAGGTCAGTTATGTGTCAATAATGTGCAGAAACCTATTGACCAGGGTCTTTTGCACAGAAAACTATACCAAGTATGGTGGCAACCCTCCTGAAATAGATTTCAATAACCTTAAATAAAAAAATAAAAAAACACT
>JAVQJV010073697.1:0-31609 GCA_036024995.1 Gadopsis bispinosus | reverse complement strand
CACACACACACACACACACACACACACACACACACACACACACACACACACACACACACACACACACACACACACACACACACACACACACACACACACAGTGATACTGTCTGTGTTAGTCTTAGTATCAGTGACAAGGTCATAGTGGGGCAACCATATCTCGTCAGAGCACCCAGTGCTGTAAGTAATCCCTCATACATACACTTGCAGGGGAGGAAATTAGGTTGACTACAGAGGAACATACAACCACACAAACATACAAAAACCAAGCTGAAGTTTAGCAGCAGAAATATAATTGAGTTACTGGCAGGGTAAATACTAAAAAAACAAGCAAACACCAAAGCTTTAGTACTTTAAACAGCTACTATGTGACTGGATCATTTTCTTTTCTCTCCCGAATAATACAAAGAATAAGGAACAATTGCTCTAGTGAAAGTCTATTGTGTGATCAAAGAAAGCCATAATAAAAGTATGCCCTTAGAATAGAAAAGCAATGGCTGACTGGGGGGACAGACAGACAGGGTGAAAGACAAGATCTCGTTCCTTTGCGTCACACTGAGAATGAGGGAATAATTCGGGAAATTGGCATATGAGAAAAGGATTCAGCCGACAGAACACAGGCGCAATAAAAGAGGAAATAGCAATGTTTGTACAGTCAGAATAAGATAGGCGATGAGCAGGGACCAAGTTGACAGTCAGCAAAAAAAGAAAAAGAAAACTTTACAATAAATTAACTCCTTCAGCAGTTTGTGCTCAAAAACGTTTCTTATACAACAATTCCATTTTTATATTTCCTGCGTTTGTGCAATATGACAAACACCTTAAATATTCAAACATACCTCTTGTTAAAAGGCCACACACACACACACGAACACACAAGGTACAGAGCAATAATGTCAGCCCAGCAAACCGGCTGGATAAAATTTTAGGTAAGATCCTGTTGACTTAACAACTTATTTGTGATTCGGTCTACAGTCTATACACATCATGCTTGGGTATTCAACATGGTAAAACATTCATCAGACTGCTGAGTTAGACTGGAGTTCAAGGTGCATGAGGTTAAGACAGACTGATGTTCATTATCATACAAATATACAGGCTAGTTATTATTTTTTCACTGTAGTAACAGTTTCTTTTGACATTATCCAGTTTCCTAAATAAATGCACAAATATAGGCACACATTACTGTTGATGTTACCGTTGCCAAAGTGCTAGAAGGCTCTCTAATGTAGATTTCTTTTCTGCAGCTTTTCCCATAAACTCCCCCCGTTGCTTCTGGAGGTTAGCCACCTCTTCCTCCAGCTGGCCGCCCTCTCCAAGCCTCTTCATGGCCGAACACAAAGCCATCAGTCTGGGGTTCAGCTGCTCGACAGCCTGGCAGACCTCCTGGAGGAAATGGAAAGGTACTTGTCATCAGCTCCTCAGAGGATGTTAAACCACAATCGCTACAAAAGAAACTCTTGAACAGATAATCATACTAGCATGATAACTAACACTGTGCTAAATTGCAGAATACAGAATCAAACTGGAGACTACACCCTGACCTGAAAAATAATGAGGAAAAGAATGTTGAAGAAAAAGAAAACTAGAATATTGAAAAAACACAAAATAAAAACAAAAGTACACCCTTAAATTCCTGAGGATTTAGTAAGGTCATCCTCAAATTCTCAAGGAAATAATTCCACATAGCTAGTGATGCAACATTATGGCATTCTTTGTGGTTTTTCTTACCATATGATTCTGGAGGCTTTTGTAGGTCTCAGATGATGATGCACAGTATGCGACTGGACAGTCCAACTTCTCTTTAACATCACTCATTGTTTTCTTGACCTAATAATGACAAAACTTCACTTATTCAAAAATAAACACACTGGTGCTGTAAAGTCTTAATTATAATTTCTGAACAAAACAATTCCATTATGTGTTGCTGTATACCTGTTCAAGGTTATCATTGTATCTCTGCCTGTATGAGGCGCTCTGGTTGAGCTGTCCTTCCAGCTGCTCTACTCTCCCCTTCAACTCTTCCCAGTAGCGCCTCATCTGTGCAAGTCGGGATCGAACGTGTCCAGCCTCTCCAGGGGTCACAAACTTTGACAGGGATTCACAGTCTGCCTCCATGTGGGCCAGGGCTGCCCTTCTCTCCTCCAAACCACCCCCCACAGCCTGTAGGGATGCGACAGCAGAGGAAAGATTGTCAGAAAAAAGAATGGATGGCATGAGTTGAAAATAAATACAATAAACATGGCAGAATGAAAAAATAGCTTCATAACTACTCTCTTCATTGGTTTGATTCAGACAATGTTTTGTCTTATCTTCAATAAATTCCATTATCTGCCATAAATAAGGTTGTGTCTCATGTTAAGAGAATGTCTAGAAAAAACTGTGCTGTTCCTGTGTGTGTTCAAACTCACAACTAATCAAATGGCTGCTGCAGGAATTCTCAAGTCCTGTTATCCCAAAAAAATTTTGACATTTTTTTCTCTAGTCCTTCATAAGATTGACAAGGCTGAAGTCTGCCAAGTCAAGATTATATTTTCTTCAATATGATCAATTTATTTTCTATATACTAGTCTTTGGTGCAGCTCTGGCCCAATTTCCTCTTGGGGTTAGATTAAAATGTCATTTTATTTCATCTTAATCTTAATAACCTTCAGGCCACACTGATACTGTGCATTACAGACCCAAAGCAACTTTGATTAATTTTACTTGGAGCTGCTAAGGAATTGTGTGGATGATGCATATATTTTTGTGAATACCAAAATATTAGTGAAGGAGTTGTGTACAAACTGTAGATATAAAGTGTGAAGTCAGTATTATGGTAGAGAATTGTCTCACTTCTGAAGGACTAACCTGAAATGATAAACACCACAATTGGATAAAAAACAAGGTAAAGAACAACATTTTAAGAAATAATGGGATACATAAAATACCTCCACTGTGCTGATGTGTTTGTCCAGAGGATCTAAGGAGGAGGTGGAGTTGACAGCCTCCAGCTCCTTCTCTTTCTCATTGATCCACATGAAGAAGGCCTCTGATTCACTGCTGAAGCGGTCCCACTGCATACACATCATGTCCAGCTGGACAACACTGGAAGACACAAGATTAGGCAAGACCCATTTTATTTCCGAAATATATTGTATGCATATCGAGGTGCATTGTAGGAATAATTTTGCATGGTGAAATTTGCCTCTTCCCTTCACTTTAGTTTGAGGAAATTACAGTACATGCCATTATAATTCAAGGGGATGGGAGGTTTGGTATTAGGATGGTCGTACTTCTTGTTGAGGTGGTCTTGAAGTTGTGTTACTGATTCTCTGGTGGACTGGGCCTGCTGTAGAAGAAGAGTCTGATTCTTCGGACTAAGCTGAATATCTGCAGCCTTCTCCAGGAGGAGATCTGCTCGGACAGAACACTCCTCAACCTTTGTGAGGAGCTCCTACAGGCAAGAAAGAAGCCAATTTATTGTATGAGCAAATACAGAGCATGCATGTACACAAAACACACACACTGTGTGCACACACACCTTGTTATGCTCCAGTTCCGTTATCAGGCTGTCCAGGCTGTTGAAAATAAGTTCTTTGTGCAGCTCATTGTTGATATTACTGACAAATCTCCGAACTGTTTCTTGTTCTGCTTCAAAATTCTGCCAGGAGCTCAGAGTTGCCTTGAAATGATGAAGAAACAGAAAAATGTCCGTGGGTAAAGTTTCATACAGAAAATACTACATGTAGCAAAATAATCTCAGGCCTGAATTTAATTTAAGATATCCCACAAACATATCATTCATTCACACTGAATTTACATTTAAGTTTCAAATGTTAATTTACTGGGTGAAAAATGCTTCAGGAAACTTCAAATTAACCAACTGATAAAAAGTAATTCATGTAACAGGGAATAACAAAATGCACCTTCTATCTCTGCATCTTTTACTATCGATCTCTATTTATGTAATTATTTAACATTTGTGTAATATGGTCCATCTCAAATAAAATGTTTCCTTTGATTCCGCGAGACAGACACCTAAACCTATAACATTAATCCCTTGATGTTGACTGAAGGTGTTTTATGGTGGTTTTCCTTTGAAAATGAACTCACGCACACCAGGCATCGCAGACATTTTCATGCAGAAGCAGATTGATTTTCTCAATTGATTTTCTCAATTCAAGAACAGTGATAGTGTATAATCACATCCCAAGACAGAGACAAACAAAATTAAAATACCACATAACAATCAATATCTGGTTAAGGCTCACCATGGACCAATCAATGATCCCTGCAGGGGCTTGTGTGGACACTCACACATGCAAACATTAGCATACTGACATGTGAGATAAATCCAGGTTATGTACTACCTGCAGTTTGTGCTCCTTTGCCCCTGATTTATGGTCGACCTCTCCGAAAGCTCCCTCCAGCTCCCGAAGAGACTGAGTGAGCCACTCCCCTTTCTGCAGCTGGCGGCAGTGGGACACCAGAAGCTCCGCCTCTCTCCTGTTAGCATACAGGCGCTTTAGGTGTTGCTATAAAACACATAGACAAGAGAATAGCATGTCAGATGACAAGCACATTTGCAGCAAAATGACAACATAATATCCAGTAGATGCTTTAAACCTGTTTCACCTTTGACTTAGAAGTGTGTTTTAAAGCACCTCTACCCACACCCTACAGTGATGTCACAGGGTCCTGGAGTACACCTGAACATCACTGTAGCAAGGGAAGAAGTTAAACCAGTCAGCAAAACTAAGACTTTCAGGGGCTGTTAAGTTCTTCTTATTACTCATTCTTATTCATCAGCTAATTTCAGTGTCATCTGATGTATCCTTTTGATTGATGCTTCTGTAAAATGAATGTCTGTACACAGTTGACATCACCACTCTCCTGCTTCTGCACTATGCACACCTGGTGAATAAGGTAAAGTTGTTTGGCTTCCTCTAGGCCCTCAGCATCCAGGATCCTGCTGGTCTGCTCTTCAGCCTCCGTTCGCACTCTCAGAACCTCCTCCAGTGCACCACGCACCTCCTCCCCCAGCTCCTCATACCGGAACATAGTAGAGCCCTCCTCACCCCACTGTGAATGAGGGAGGCAAAGGATCACACGAAAAGATTTTGTTGAGAAAACACAGGGAGATAGATGCCTTTTTAGAACTTGGAATGTCTTGGAATACCTGACAAAGTGAAGAAAAGAGTGCCCGCAGGTCAGTTGAGAGTTTGGCCAAGGCTGTTCTCTGTCTCTGGACCTCCTGCTCAGAGCTAACCTCAGATAACCCAGCAAGACGGCTCTTAAGCCACAACAGGCTTTCCTCTCTGACATCTATTGCTTCCTGCAGTGCCTGAAAGTGGTGGAAGCAAACAAAAAGTGAATGCAGGTATACTGAGGTTGATCGATACTGATTCACAACTTAATCCCTGCATGTACAGCAGCAAATGTAATGTGCTAGCTCACCTGAACGGCAGCATCAACTTGCTGCTGATGGCTGGAATTTCCTGCTCTCTCTCTCAAGAGCCTCACTTGCCTCCTCTGAGATGAGAGCCAATCAGAAAGCTCACAGAACCTAGAAAAATGAACAGCTACTTTGAACCCCCTTCAGTGAAGAAAAAGCCAGACTTTAAGATGTTACAAATACTGCAAGGGCTTCCAGTTTTAGTCAATATTTACCTCTCGTTCCACTCTTTCCATTTATCAGGGTGCTCCTCCAGTTTGAAGTGGGTGCTCTTGATTTGCTCGTTAACCTCATCTACAACCCTTCTGGTGGAGTCTAGTGTTCGATAAGCCGGGTCGTTGTCAGGCAACTTATGACACAGATCCTCCATGTTTCTAATCCTCTTCTCACACAAAGTTAGAGGTTTGCGTTCCCTGAAGAAAGTCTGGAGATAAGAGAGAACGAAATGCTGAACTTAGGAGGCTCCAGAATGATGATGAAGATGACGTTAAGAGATTTTCTTTTTCTTTTACTGTCACTCTTGGTTTATACAGTTTTAAGTTTCTACCAAATCCGATGGCTCACTCTGTGCTCTTTGATCACTCGCTCACTGGTGCAGGTGCCAGACAGGGCTTGCATTTCTCTGTCCAACTCTGCTCTGCAGTCTTGCATGATCACAGTCACTCGACTTCGCTCCACCTCCACCTTTAGACGGAGCAGGTGAGACGGTACCTCGCCCTGTATGTCCTGTGGAAAAGACAGGGAAGAATCAGAGTATAGGAGACATGGTAGATAAGATGTGCTGTATAATATACATGAGTTTCAGTTGCATATTGTTCCATCCCCAATACTGTCAGTGACAAAATATCCTCTAGAGAGGCTCAATTGCAGTTAAATCCAACAGTACAGGTTAATTGGAAACAAACTGGAGGGAACTTTATCAAAGCCAAAGGTCTTACTGTTAAGTTAATGAAGTGCACTATACGCCTCCAGAGATGTACAGCAAATAGTGAGAGTGTTAAACCATGGTGGCCCCTGACCTTCCAGTGTTTGTGCAGCCTGCGGACAGTCTCTTGCAGCCCCTGTTGCTCCTCCTGTGGTAGGATGTCCGTCAGTTCATCACATGCCTTCAAGAACACGCTCAGCAGCCGCTGGTCCAGTTGGCCAAAGAAATCCTGTGCAGAAGAAAATACAAGCACTTAGCGAGAGAAGCAATTCTTAATTTTACATGAATTAATCTCTTTTGTTTGCCAGACCAAACAAAAGAGATTAATGGAGGTTGCCTAGGCATTTTCCAACGCCTGAGACTCGGAAATTGGCAGGCATTTTACAAAAATGCAAACATAAAGCCATATATATACACACATAGTAGAAACAAGGTAAAAAGAAAAGTGATAAAATGAATACTATCTGTATACATGCTCCCAACTTTCGCCATTTAAATGACTTACACAGGTGTATTTGAGTCCTGTTTTGCTACGGTTTGTCTTTGGGGTCAAGAGAAGATTTAGCAGCCTTGTATAACAACAATACACATTAATGAGAGACCAGTATTCTTTTCTACATATTAGCTGTGTATTTTCATGTGCGTTCTCCATTCACAGCAGAAGGTTACATGTTTGAACCTACACTGTGTTTCTTCAGCAATTCCTCAGCGTCTCCAGTCTCTCTCAAGCAGCCCTGAGCCTTCTTCAGCACTCTCTCCAGCTCTTGTCTTGATTCCTCAAATCTCCTCCTCAGACAGCTGTTAGCCTCTTCCTGCCTTCTCCATTCCCCGACCTCCTTCAGCAAAGCCTGAGAGGACGGACAGTAGGTAGTGGTGACTGTAATTGGTCTCGTCGGTAATATAGTATAAATGAGACACTTGAGTACATCTAATCGACACTGATGCCTCCTGTGTATTTTGATGATCTTGTAATCTCATTAATATAATCAGTGTTGTGGGTAATGCAGAGTCTGTGAGGCATTCTGGTATGTGTATGTGTTCATGTATGTTTAACACTAACCTGTGCTGAGCCCTGTATTTCAGCCACTCTCTTTTGCAGCAGGGACAGGTCAAAGTTTTGGAGCACCTTACTGGTGGCGAGCGCCCTCTGCATGGTGTGGTGATTCCTCTCAATCACTAACAGACAGCGTTTACAGCTTTGCTGCTGGTTTAACAAATCCTGACGAAATTGTGGAAACAATGCAGAAAGTTATGGAAGTGTGCCGATAATGATGTGTTCCAATATTTATTATTTATATATATTTCAGCAATTCCCACCCCATGAGACAAAAAATGAATATGGTTTCAATGACCTGGCAATGGTAGTGATAGAGAAATAATAGACACACAAGAAAGCAGATATGGTTATATTTGAACAAAGACCAGTAGGGGCACACAGCTCAGAATGATGACCACTACTAAAATAAGCCCTTTGCTGTAAAACACTGACTTTTCCTTTAACCAGTCAGGTTTCTACCCATTAACCATTTAAGTTCAGTCCGTTCATTGTCTTAATATCTCACCTGCCACTTTTGTTTTTGCTGGGTCTGGGTCTGTATGTCTGGGTCTCTGGCAGCAGAAGTGATGTGACTGGCCCACTCCACAGCTTGGTAAAAAGCAGCTATGTGCTTCTCCATCTCCTCCAACAGTGGCAGGAGGACATGACACTCCCTCACAAGGGAGGGACACCACTCTCTCACCTGAAGACAAATTGTACAGGCCATCAAACGGTGACATGGAAAAGTGTGATTAGAATATTGACAAAGTCTCACCAATGATGCATGATAAGCGTGTTGCTCTCAAAGAAAGACTTGAGATAGATAGATGTCATGACACCTACCTTACTCAGCTGACTTTTGACTGTTGCCATAGTTGACATGACCCTGGCTGCCTCATCCTGTGGCACATCCTTGGCAAGAAGCTGAGCACTGTGGGCAGCCAATTTGTATTGTGTCTCCATGGCAACAACCTTTTGCTTGGTATTCTGAGGTGAGACGTGGAGGCAAAGGGTCATCTTAGGCATTCTTAAGTTGAATGCACTATCATTAATAATTCTTTTGGCAACAACAAATTTTACGTAGCATTGTTGTCTGCAGCTCTGACTTCAAAAAAGCGGTGACATCAAAGGTTTAATGGAGTAAGTTCACTAGGAAAATAACTGGGATATACAGTATACAGTATAATAAAATTATTTTCTGTAATATGTTTCTGCCTGGGGAGTTGGCTATTTTCGTATGCGTCTCAATGCAGAAATCCTCCTAACTGTCACAATGTGTTGTTGTGCACCTTGGAATTGAGTCTCAGGCCCCTGTCTCATTACAGTCCAAATGTTAGTGATCTGTGATATAATTGGCACCTTAAATCCTCCTTGTGATTCACTACCTACTGATGTGAGACACGCCCACAGATCTGATATCAGTGTCTGATCTTAATATATGATAGAAACACTGGCGGTTTGCTGTTCTCACCTCCACGTCCTGCACAAAGCCTCTAACATTGAGGAAAGACATCTGGACAGGAGCACTGAGTTCGGACTCTGCTGTGTCCAGCAGCTCTTTAAGAGCCGACATGGCCTTTAGATGGTCTTTTCTCCACTTCTCCAGCGCATCTGCATGGGCATACTGCAGAAAAGAAAAGATAATACAAAGTTTAGGAGTGATTTTATTGAGAGATGTGCCTTCCTTAAACTTGGATCAAATAATTCCAAACTCATCTCTCAATCTTGGGACTAAATCAGATAAAAACACTAAATTCACCTGCAAATACAATATAATACTAGTCTACTTTTCTCTGACATACAGGATTTTTAGGTATTTTTGTTTATTACTTGTTTGACTTTGAGGAAGAGGTCCCTCCATCGTCCATTCAAAAGAAGTAGCTGCTGCTTGAGATCAAGCGACACGGTCTCATCACATGTTTCAATGAGGAAATTCCCTGCATCGTTCATGGCTGCATGCTGTTCCATCCAGTGGCTGAGATTCCTGAAAAACTCCTGGAAGAGAGACAGACTCATTAGAAAGAGAGAAAGAAACAGAGACAGGGGAATTAAGAGAAACAAAGAACAACACAAAGAATGAGTGTCAGAAACAAAGAAAGCCACTCAGAAAAGAAACAAAGAAAGGGATTCAAAGACAGAAACAAAGAAAGGACAATAAAAAAACTGGGGTAATTAGCTGTCTAATCCTTGGTGGGGATGTGAATCTGAGGTAACCATGGCAATGCGACAACTGGAATACCCTTAGTGGCTTGTTGTAAGTCAAGGAGATCATTTGATACTTGAGTGGAGTCTGCTAATAGGATTCCACTTATAAGACCAAATGCTTGAAATTGGGCTGACATAGATACTTTTTTTGAGCCCATCAAATACATACATGTATGAGGGGACTCTTCATCTGTGCACAGAAAAAAAAACCTTTAAGTATATGGTGGGGTTTTCTACAATACTAAGAGTCAACCTCATACCCGTTTTGAGATTTCTGGCTGGCTCAGGGCTTCCTCTGCATCCTCCAGCCAGGCCTGTAAGGAGGCCACAGTGGAGCTGTACCTCTCCCAGTTGGACAGCACCTCCTCCAGCATGCTCCTCACACTGCGCACTTCCATGGACAGACTCCTCCACTGGGTCACCACCTCCCGCATGAACCTGCGCACTCCCATCTCACCCTCATCCACTGGGAGGAGAGAGACATCAACATTAACAACAACAAAGACAGCAATAGTAATAAGTCAACTACCAGCACTACTGCTACCTCTACTACTATTACTGAAGTTGTTGCTAACAAAAACTTGTCATACTAAAGTGTACACTATTTTATTTTTTGTAACTTTTTGATTTTAATTTTCTTTTTGTAAAGCACCTTGAATAGCCTATGTGCCTGAAAAGTGCTATATAAATAAAGTTGCCTTGCCTTGCCTACACAGGAGACACCTTAAACATCTTCACTATCAAAACAATGCTTGAATTGCTTGTCAGTTTATATGGATTTTGTCTGGGGTTCAAATGAGACTATGAAACAACAAAATCGTTGTCTTAGTAAAATGTTAATGAGCAATAAAAGACATTCTTGCTGCACTCCGGGGTTTTGCAGCCATAGGCTTACCTGGTCTGGTAAGACAAGTGGCTCATGGTGGCTAATATTAGCTACTGTTAGCAAACTTTAGGTAGATATATCTGTGTAACTGTTATTATTGAGTCATTTTGATGACGTGTGATCTCCTCTCTACTCGTGTTACTCTTACACTACATCTAGGCATTTACATATACTATTACATATTTGTTCAGCAAAAGTTCGCTTTAAAGCCACAGGACATTTGGTGATGGAGGTACATGCCTTTGCAGACAAATCTCTGACCTCAAAAACTCTTACTACAGAGAGATGTATTATCTTTTCTTGTGTGTGTCCATTGCACTGGTAAAAACTCTCCGGTCTCATAAATCCTGTGGCACAAACTATTGTCAGCCAGTGTGGGGCTGATAAATGACCAAATAAAAATCCAGGTTTAATAAGATAGTACCTATGCCTTTAAATATTAGATAATTACATATCAGTCCTCTCATCCTCCTCTCCTTCCTCAGTTTGCTATAATACCAAATGGGGGCTTTAAAAATATCCAGATGATCTCTTATCCAGCCAGTCAGAGCCGAGAGTGCTAACTACCATCAAGGCTCATGCGGGTATGGTGGTGGTGGGGGACACTTCATTTGTGGGGTCAACCAATCAAGCCTCAGATGTCCTGATTTCTTGCCACACCTCACTTCAATGCTCTGCATACCCTAAAGCAGCACAACGCTGAAACTTAATGAAACCAACAAGCTAGCTCAGTTTGCGCCCAGAGACCTGCAGAAGTGGAGCAGCCCCTATCTAGCAAATGGGGTCGTATTCCCCACTGAGAGCTGGGAGTAGAGGAACCTCATTTAGCTGTAGCCTGCAGACTCTCCCCTTCTACCAAGCTGTGAAAGCAGACAGCGGCAGACTGAGCTGCTGGAAGAGAAAGCCTCATTGGTTGTTGAGTTGTTGACAGGGGAGAATAAAGTTGAGATAATAGTGTACAATGTTGAGATATTTAGTGCCAATCAATTTCAGATAAAAGCAAAATCCAAAGGATGAGGATGCAATTATGAGATGCGATATGACAATTATGAGATGATATAAATGTATAAACGTTTAAAATGTATAAAAGATTTTCACAAGCATTTAAACTGAGATATTTATCCCTTTAATATCTCTGGCTGCATTAGATCATTGTGGGAAATGTTGCCAATCACTGAGCAGGACTGGTTTATTACAATTTTGGATTTTTACATGATCTGCACATTAAAGTTATGAAGTATCTTAATTTGTAGTATTGTTATAGTATTTAGTTTGCTGGCATAAAAGGGTGTTTGTCTGTTCCTTTCTGCTGCTGCCAAGGTCAAGATTGAACCTTCACCTTCAGTATTTCAAGTTGATTTTCCAGATAAATAACTACAGTATATCATGATAGCAATATCATCATGATATAAACTTACTTAAACTTTCACAGAGGATTGTATATGCATCAACAACAAATGCCATTAATCAACAGTTAATCTGTAATTCTGTATATTAAACAATTACTTCTAATACTTTAATGAATCTTATTCTGTATATTATATATTAAATATTAAATTTACAGAATACATTTTGACTTCTCACCTGAGCTGTCAGCATTGACATAGACCTCAGCAGACTGTTTCAGGGACTGGAACAATGCCTCGTAATTTTCAAAGAAATGTTGCTTCTCCACAAATGACTGATGAAGACAGAATCGAATAAGGAAAATATTACCACAGTAGTTACCAAAGTAAACCTTCCATACTTTTCTTAACTTTCTACATAGGAACCATAAAGATTGAATTAACATTTTCAGCACATCATATACAGAGTGAATACAAGCCTGAGCTTACAACATAGTTATGGAGCATCAGTTCAACGGACTCATGTCTGCCATATTTTATAATCCAGGATTTGAGCTTGGACTCGGCAAGAGTGAGGAAGGCCTGCATGTGGTGTTTGTTCTCCAAGAATTCCATTCTAGCCAAGTGGACACTAGAAGATGTAGAGACAAAGTTCATCCTAAAAAAGACAAAGTTTACAAAAAATATCAGCGCCTCAGCTTGATTCTCACATTCTGCTTCTCCTCTGAAAAGCAGAATGTGAAATCATGCCAAGTGAGGTAATTACATTATAATTACAATACTGGCATCTGTCAACAAACATTACTATTGTTTAAAATATAAAAACAATAACTTGTCTCTGTTTTTGTATTCTGGGCTGTATATTTCAGACGTCCAAGAAAGATTGGCAGGTGTCTTTACTACCTCTCAGCCATGTCTTGGAGCTGGTCTGGGGGAACAGAGACTCCATCAACACTTCTGTCTTTATGGATCCTCTGAAATACCTGCTGGTGACTTTCCAGGCTCTTCAACACATCCTGCACAGTGAAAATACATACAGCACATGAACACAGCAAATCAAAAAATAAGTTTCTGATCAAATTTAAATAATCTTTGCTAGCAGATATACTGAATTTATTTGTGACTAAAATATGAACTGAACAAAGTTTATACTTGACCTAGTCTGCCACAGATCTAACCAGCGCCTTTTTACTTTTTTTATTTGCACACTCTAGTTGTCCTTTGTCTTTTCTACAATTTGCCTCTCCTGTCTATGGCTCCATGCTAACCTTGTGCTGCTCCAGAGCTCTGTGCACAATGTTAGCGGTCACGTCATGTGTCTGCTGGACGATGATCTCTTGTCGCAGGGCTCCTTCGGCTTCATGCAGCCACACCCCCACCATATCCAGAGGAGCCGGCAGTGACCTGTCCAATAGCAGATGCCAGTCCAGGAGCTGAAATAAGGAATACAGATGAGGAGTCAAACACAGAAGCAGTATGAGCAGATTTCGATTGTCCAGCTCACAGAACGGCACAGAGAAAATTGCATTGCCACCCCAATTAAAGCTCAAAATTGAAAACAACTACAACTACAGATAAACAATTACAATGAAAACTGGTAATCACGCACTGAAAATAAACAGGCTGTGACGCAAATGTATATGCATGTTTGTGTCTTAATTGAATCAACCTAAATTATTCATAAGTGGGAAACAAAATGCTATCAAACAAAACAAACTATCAACAGTTCCTGAGTCAGCTAAGTATCTGATAGACTGGAGATTGTTGCCCTGGCACTCTTGGTTCTGGCTTGAATGCTTTGAGGCGGTTGAAGGTGCCTCCTACTTCTCTCACCCTATTAGAGACCCTTTCCCAGGCCTGTTTGACCAGAGCCTGATCCACAGTCAGTATCCCATCCTTCTGAGTGGACTGCAAAGCACCCTCCACCTGCTTCCTCCTCATCTCAAACTGGACACGCAGACTCTTGAACAACTGAAAAGAAAGAAGAAGGGAAATCTGTTCAGAACCCACAGCTCTCTGTCGCTTGTGAACACGTGTCCAAAAAAACTCAAATTACAGTATACAGACATCAGAACAAGTGCTCTCCTCAGGGGTCACACCCTCTTCCCATTGGTATCTAATCAGACCCTCATAAAATCTCTGGCTAATTACCTCTGAATGCTGTCCCTCTTTCTGGCTTCAGATTATCAGACTCCTCTGAATAATGTACAAAGAAAATGGGGATATCCCACATGCTGCTGTATATGGAGAGTATCCCGAGGCTCGGTGGAATAAGCCAAATTGACTGAAAATATGACGGCTGCCGTCTGATCCCCACAGTGTATTGCCACTGATTAAGCTAATAATAGGAGCGTCTGTGCCCAGAGTGCCCAGTTTAAACCGCGCACACACCCAGAGACACACACACACACTAACCTCATACTGCTGGGCGAGATTGCCCTCAGTCTCCTGAGCCTGTACTGCGTCTCTCTCCAGCTGGTCGAGCCACATTTTGAGCTCCCTCAGGCTCTTTCGCTGCTCTCTCTAGGAGGCCGGGATGGTAGAGGGGTGAACAACGGGTGGAGAGAGATGTACATGGAAATTGGGAAGCACAAAGGGGAAATGAAAAACAAATGAAAGACAGGACAAAAGTGAGCGTGAGAGAAAGGGCGAAAGTGAAAAGACGGAGAGAAAAGTGATTAACCAGAGAGATTTTTAAGGGATTGATGAAAGGGTGGAGGGCGGGGTGGGTGAAAGAGAGGACATGTACTGTTAAACATGTGTTCTCCTAATCCTCTGTGTCTCCCTGTAGGACAAAACGTCAAAAACCCACAGCTGCCAAAAACACTCAGCTTAAACAGGATACTTTGTCTAAGACCCCCTTCTAACATTTCATTGGATTTTAAGTAACCATGACGACGATACTATGCTGCTCAAAAGCTTGTGAGACAGTCTATTCAGTTTGAGAGCTGTTCACTCTCAGTCTATTCAGTTTGATCACTTCACGTTAACTCCTGTAGGGATACCAAACTTTATTCTTTATAACAGCCTTTAAAATAGAGTAAGTTAATTCCAAAAGGAAACAGACTTTTATCTTTTACATACTGTACTCATCACAAATTCTGCCAATCATTTGACAACCAGTGTTTCAGTTGCTGTTTATTGTATGAAATATCACTTTTGTTATTTTTATGTGACTATACAAGAGCCAATTGACCTTCATTCAATGAAAGAGAATATTCAGGACAAAACATTAGCGTGTTAGGAAGGACCGTCAACAAAGAACAAAGCAGGTGTGAAACACAACAAGCACCAAAAGCCTAATCAGCGTTGTAAGACAACAAAACACAGTACAACACAGAAAGCAAGTGGTTAGCGCGGCTTTACAGCACATCACAGCTCCTGACACCGTTAACCTTAAAAACAGGCAACCTCTATTCACAAGCTTTCCATCAAATACGCTGTTTCAGTGCACACTGCCAATGCCAGAGGCTTTCATTGTCATGCTAATGGAACCAGGAGTCATGGTGCGAGGTGACAACATTAATAAATGGTAATATCACATCTTATTATACTGGACTTCCTTTTGTTATCATGGCTCAGAAACCCTGTGGCAGGAATATCGCATCAGGTAAGATAAAGAGCCAATATTAGCATATAGGCTCTGTTTTGACATGGAAAAACTATGTTTAATCTCACCCATACACTGTACAGTAGACAGTGATACTGTAATCCAATAGAAGAGCCAGAAAAATAAGCATTAATCAAATTTATATGGAAACCATGAATGTGCATGGGGGCTAATTGCATTGAGCTACGGAATATGATGGAAAGCCTGCCCCTGGGACCTTTAAGTTACTATATAAACCTACCTCCAACATTTCCTCTATATCGCGAGGAGCAAGACCATACTGTAGAACAAAGGCACAAACACAACAACCACAGGAAAGCAGTCACCACACAAAAACACCAGAGAGAGAAAGACAAGGAGAGACACGAAGAGATGTGCAACAAGGAAAGACATAGACAAGACACTGCCAGACCTGAGTCACACGACACAGGTGAAATTTCTGTTTGTTTTAACCTACTTTAAATAGCATATAGGTGGTGGTTACTGCATCAGAACATTTTGGAAAGCATTAAGTACATTTTAAAATAAGGAATTACATTTCCTGCAATTGCTCTGATTTTTACTGTACCATGAAGAAGGCCTCACCCACCTTGCACTTAAATAGGTTGAAACACACATCAAACTGCATTTAAAAAGCCCTAGCTGTGCAAAATTCACTTCAACACTAATTAAACAAAGACAAAATGCCATCTATATATATATATATATACTGTACATACATGTTATGGATGAAGTTTGACATGCTAACTGTGACATCTGAAGAGAAATTCCAAAAGAAAAATATAATGCAGAAAGAAACAAGACAATGAGTGGCGTGTCCAGACTGAGGTACATCTGACAGATGGTTACCTCTTCTTCTGGCTGTCCGTCCGACTCGCTCTGCTTTCGGTCAGGATGATGCTTCAGGAACTGGGCTACGTATGTCATAATGGATTTCTCATCTGGCTTGTCTACATCGACATCTGAGGAAGGAACCAAATGATGGCAATCAGAACTAATTTCAAGTTGAGGAAAGCTGATAATTACTCAACAGAAAAAGAACTGGAATTGATAAGAATACGTTTGACTGACTATCTATTCAGAAACAGACAAATGGAACCTTAAATCAAAACAACCTTCAGCACTTCAGATCAGTGTCAAAGTTTTGTTTGGAGGTTCCACCATGCTGAATATCATGGCCTAATGAACCTTAATTATACTGATGTCAAGCTTGATTTGTCAGAGTTCATTGTGAAGGGCAGGCGTGATGGGGCACAGATGGTGCTTGGAAGTGACACTGAGGTGCACATCTGATGCTGTGATAGATGCCCACAATTGTATATCAGTATGTTGATAAAACAAAAGCGTGCCATATGATGAAAAGCTACTATTTTTTGAGTGACTGACACAAAAAGTCACATTGTTTTCTATTAAAGATAATAAGCCCAGAAAAAAAGAAAAAGTAATACAAATGCAAACGATTGTAGAATTAATTTGACCCCACGATGTTGCAGATATGTGATTCATTGTTGTCTCAACCGAGACCTGTTCTGATCAGTTTTCATCAACTTTATGACAAAGCCTCTATGAAATGAGATTGAAAATGTCATTTACCCTCCGGGTCAAGAAGTTGCGGAATGCCCAGCTCTGTCTCAGCTAATAAGAAGGCTTCCTGCAGATTTTCTTGGTTGGGCCTCCTCCATACACGCTCCATGTCAACTAGATTGGGCCGAAGTGCATGTATGACGGCAAAGAATGCTAAACCTGTGCGCCAACTGGGGCCAAAGTCCTTCACCTCAATCCCCAGACGTCTAGAAAAAATAGCAGATTACAACGTCAAAGCAGGTGGAAAAAAAAGGGAAGGTTTTTGATTCTCACATTTCACTTATAATGGTGTGGTGTATTTAGCACATTTTGTTTTGAAGGGCAACACAATTAACTAGTAAGGGAGGCTACATACTTGGTGGCCGTGTGCTGGATCCATCTTAGTAGGGCCTTTCTGACTCCGCCCTGCAGAGGTGGGAGGGGTTTTCTTTTGAGAGGTGGGCTGGTGGTCTCAGTGCTGCTGGTGGAGCTGTCCAGTGAAGAAGTGCTGCTGGACAAGGCCTGAAGTACTGGTAGGCTACTAGTCAGCTCCTCAATCTGAAAAGAACAGGAAACCACCCAGGAAGGCACCATACAATACATATTTACTCAAGAATTACATTTTAAGCTTTGTTGATTAATAATAATTCCTGCCTGAAGAGCACCACACCTAATCATTGTAATTGCTAGTACTCAAAAACTGTCTTTAGTTTTTTTTGCAACTGATGCAGCTGATGTCCTTCCTTCCTTATGAACATACTGTATAAATACGTAATCAAGTTTCTTGAGGCTCTCAATGGTTATGGTTCTGTACTGTTCATGAGTTACCTTTACTCATGAAAGTGGTGGTCCAAAGAGCAGCTTGACGCACTTTGTTCAGATCATTTACTCTTAACTTTTCAAAGTACTGATTTTACATTTAGGCAAATTATAACATGGATATTTTATATTTTTGTACATAATATTAACATTACAGATCACCCAGAAATAATAAATTGCAATTCAGTTGACAAATGATGACATATTTAACAGCCCAGCACCTTGATGATATCAACAATCACAAAATGTATTATTAGACTTCAGCCAAGCCAGCTGGTCAGTTGTTGAATATTTATTGCCATGCACACAGAATCTACTTCTCAGCTTCTCCTCTCTACTGCAAGCAAAGTGAGGCTGCTCACAACTCAGAAAATCCATATACATCACTGTGAAATGAAATACATCATTGTGTCAGTAAGTGAATAAGTAAATTTCCCACTGTTGTACATTTCTTTTATTTAATATCCTTGTGTTTGCTGGAATAGCAGGAGTCTGCATGTGCTGATGTTGCTAAGAGACTGTAGTACTGTGATGAAGTTGTTGTTGATCTGTGTATGTCTGAAAAGCCTGAGGTAGCATCTGCTCATTTTCAGTGGAGATGCTTTGGAAGATTGATTTTTACATCTTAAATTTCTCTACAGTTCAAATTGCTTAGTTTTTTGCTAGCTAGAAAATGATATATTTCAAGTCTAATAAGTACTGCCAGTTTACACTAAACTGATTTGGGTTTTTAATGCATTAAATTGTTTGAGGATGTACCATTAATATGCAAGACAATGCTGATTGTATATTGGCAGCCAAGAAAGTCCTAATAGTGAGCTTTATGTGGTGTTTTGATGACATAATTGACTAAGACGTTCACACACACACCACAAAACCAACTTTATTCTCCTTGTTTTGTTTTATTTAAAAAATTTAACATCCTGAATTATGTACATTGCATTTGCTAATCTGATTAAAGACATGTATGTAAATGAACTAAAGGCAATGTTACCTGGAAATAGAGGATGATGGTCCACATCAACCCCAATACAATTGACGGCCGTCCATCAACAATGTCTGTGGAGTTGATGTTCACTAGCTTGATCTGTGTCAAAGCACAATATCCAGATTGCAATCAATTCCAGTTTCTCTGCTTACACTTCACTGTAATCTCATACATGTGGATTAAGTACACACACTTTCCCTCTTTCTCAAAACTTTGTCTCATACATATGTTTACACAAAATGAACAATATATAGTATGAGCATAATCCTCAGCACTCCTGGATGCAGATAATCCTGACCCTATCTATTCCATGTACTTAACAAACCAGTGCAATAACGTTATGAATACTGACCGGGGATCCTCTGTAGGCAGACTGGAAGGCAGATAAGAAAAGAAGGAGAAAAGAGAGAGAGAGCATTTAAAGGTCCTTTACATGTGTGTGATTGAAGGGGGACGCCTCAGTGAATGTGAGATAGCAGATACTGTAGCATCTCTGAGGTGAGATAACTTGAGTGGTTGGCTGCAAGGAGAGATCTATCACTGCTACACAGGCAACAGGGATTATATCCAACAGAGATGGACAGAGAGAAAGTGATACATGGAGGGAGAGAGAGAAAGAGAGAGGGGTAAAGAGAAGTTCAAGAAAAGGGAGAATGAGAGGGCTGTACATACTGATATGATGAAGTATTCTATATTATCACAGAGAGGGATATATTACTGAGGTGCTGCAGCACAACAGGTCATCATATGGTAATACATGCCACTCCGAAGACAGAGATTGAGGGCAGGCGAGGGCAGCATGGGACAGTTGCTGATAAGAATAAATGCAATACATGGTTTAATATTAGAAAACACAGCAGGTTATCCTGGCAACTCAACACAGCAGAGTGAAGCTGGAAGGGTTCATGGAAGCAAAAAGATCACAAGTAACCATACAGGTAGTAGTCACATTGGTAAACAGTATAGTTGACATTATTCAACTGGTATAAGTCATTTATAAAACTAAAATGCCAAACAGTTTCTGGTTTGAGCTTCCCAATAGCGAGGATTTGCTGCTTTTCTTTGTTTTATATCATTATTTAAGTGAATACCTTTAGAACACTTGGGCTCTGGGAAATTTTGGAGAGCATGAATGAAGATAACTGTTAGTTGCAGACCTAGTTGACATTATAGTTACGGGTTTGAAAGTCCCGGTTTAATTCATATATTACAGGGTGTCAAGATTTTACAAATATGATTGATGAAATGATAAACATCATAATGCCACCACACACGCCTCTAAAGCTAAATGTAAATGCAGTGTAGACATACATCAGATTTACACACAGAGCATATTTACATTTAATTTTCAACAGACATAGATTTACACACACACAGAAGAGAGCCCACTGAAGTCTCATCTCCAGACTGCAGATTACTGATGTAGGATTTAGGTTTTAACCCTGTCACATTTGAGGAAGACAAATCAATGTCCCTGCAGACACCAGCTCATACTTATGGCTATATTTATGTATATCCAAGGACAAGCTGGGTGAAGCGTTGAGAATGTTTTTAATAATCTCAGGCAGGGGCAGTTGATGCAGTTAGATGATTACATCCAAAACCACATTTTTGGATGTAATATTGTCAATGAAGCTGGGCAAAATAATTGTAAACCATGTTGTTGTTTTTTTATCTTAAGTGATTGGAGAAAGAAAACTGGAGAGCATTAATATCACAAAGTGCAGTTTAGTTGATCAGCTGAAGTGATAGAAAAGTCTTAGTCCAATAATTAGATTTTCATTGATTGTTTTTGTCATTTATGAGGAAGCCAAACAAATAAATGTATACCAATTTAATAACAACAAAATGTGAACAAATTTAGCAAAAATGCACCAAAGCCTGTGTTTGAAATTCCTTTTTTTCCCCATTTATTTACTCTTGCAAAGATGTGAAAACAGAGAAAACAGAGTTTTGGGACAAATGAGGGATGTTGGAAGGTGGAGAGAGTAAAGGCGGGGATGAAGGGGAAACAGGTCACACAAGGTCAGGATTCAATGTTTGCACCCACAAGCCAACAGCTGAGCATGAGAGCAGAAAAAAAACATTAAAAGAATGCGCTTACCTTCCTACCCTCGAGGAAGTTGAGAGCTGTACCGATGTTGGCGACCCAGTGGATCTTCTTTAGCTTCTTGCCCTGCTCACATGGCTGGAAGGAAAAGAGTGAACAATGGAGATGGCAAGGAAGAAATAGTGAAATAGAAAAGGATAATAAAACAGCACAATTTAAAAGAAGATATCCATTATTTTACATGCTATAGCATTAGTATGGGAATTAAGGTGGGAGAGCCCATTTAGTGCAGTATAGACGCTATCAACAAACATATACAGTTCAAAAGAATACATGAGAAAGTCAGGTATAAAGAGAGGTCCAATCAGAGCTGTGTTTGACTACAACCAGTCGGATCAATAGGACATAGACAGCTTAGACCTAAGGCAATATTGGACGAGTAAAATCCTCAAGGTGTGTGTGTGTGTGTGTGTGTGTGTGTGTGTGTTTGTGAACTATGATCTGTCCTTTTTAATCTGGGCTTTTCTATTCAATTCAAACATCCCTATAGAAGCCAATCAATTAGCTGATTTCCATGTGATTGTGGCTCATTTCACATGCACAGCAGTAATTCTGTAGCTCTTTTTGAGATTTGTCAAAAACACTAGGAGAAGCACGGACTATGATTGTATAAATAAACAGTAAAAAATGGCTGAATCTCTGTTATTTGACCAGTCTAATCTTTGTTCAGCTTAAAAAATTTAATCCAAAGAGATCAAATAATATGAAGTGTTTGAAGTCTGTGGCCGAATCACATGCTGCAGAAACGACCATTAGACTCACCAATTTTTGTCCAGAAAGGACCTCTAGCAGGGCCAGCAGCATCACACCATCCTTGATGTCCTCAAACAGGTCTGTCACCACCAGAGGCGGGACTCGCTATACAAAACACAAGCATACCCATGAGCCTTTATTGTAAAAATGTATTTGACTTCAGTCTTTTCCAAAAATAAATTAAAACATAGAAATTCTATAATACCTGGGGGATTGGCAAAAGTGTTGGCTTTTGATTTGATCTCAAGTCAAGCAAATTAATTAAAAACATTCATTAGGAGCTATTTTTAAAGTCTGCAATAGACATATCTAATTGGGTGCCTGGTGCCAGGACATAATTAGTTGCATAAATTCCATGTTTACATAAAAGTTGCATGCCATAAACTTACTCAAAGCTTTCTCAGTTTTCTTGGAATGCAAAAACCTGGGATTTAAGCATTAATAGCTCTAGTACATGCAATGTACATGGTGGTTTTCATTGTTTTGCTGAATATTATCTTGGCAAAGCACATAAAAATTAACCAAAATACAATATATTACACTGTAAGACGTTCATTTCAACATGTGAAACATGGATAAGGGAATACTTGACGCCCCAAAAGAGTTTGGCTGTGCAAAGTATTACTGACAGCGAGAGTCAGCCATAAGCAGAGGCTCGGCAGGCTCTGAATGGGGTCTTCAAATCCTAAAATATGCTGATGATTTCAAACTGTATCCTTCTCACTGACTTCCTCCCTGACCTGACACAGACTTCTAGACTCAGGGAAATCCACATATCTCTGTTTCTTGCCGGCACCACATCAAGGATTTCTCTTAAAGCACAGTCACATGCTGGGGCTGAGGAGAGGTTTAGAGGGGGAAAGCATTCAGACGAGCGAGCAGGGAGATTAGCGGCAAAGGGCATGAGGGAGAAAGAGAGAAGCGAGGAGAGGCGAAAGCGGAGATGTGTCTGTGTTAGCACATGCAAGTGGAGTGTGTGGGTGTATGTGTGTGTATGTGTGTGTGGTGAGAGAGGGAAAAACATACAACCCCCAACATCGTGGTTACACGAGCGGGGTATAATTGAGTAGAAAGAGTGGCAGCGAGAAAAATTATAGAAGAGAGAAGGGACACTAACCTCACGTCTTTCAAAATTAATTAGCCAATACAGTAGCTCTTCTCACTAATTCCTCCTCTAATGTCATTTCATGGCTTTGGATATTAGAATATTCAGACAGCATTTGTGCTCCTATCATAAAATGACAGAAGAAACACTTACAAAGAGCCCTTCAAATACATAAATTATACCATGAGCTAATTGAAGTTAAATTTACCTATTTGTTCATTATAATCCCAAAGCTAATGAGGAAATTTCTGTCTAATTACAAAATACGAATGTAATATCTATTTCCTCTGCTCAACCACATGAGCTAAAAAAAAAAATAAATCAAGGGCTTAATGAGATAATTACATATGAGTGTCTGGGCCATAATTGATTGTGAGCAGAGGAGTTTCATGATGTGCGTCTGTCTGTGCTCTCATGTTATTCCCCTGGTACACTTGACACAGTGGATTCCAAAAGAACCAACAGCATGAAAGACAAAACAAGGAGCAAAAACAAAGAGAAGACTGAAATGTTTTATTTTGAATTGTAATACATACAGTTTGAAGGAACAATCGACACCAGATGACTACTGTCCACATCTTCTGGTAAGGTTATTTGTAAGTTTCTGAGGGCAGCGGTCGTACATAAATGCAACAATGAGAATAACTTTAACTTTTAAAAATCACAGTAAGATACATTATAATTGGGCAAAATCCTGCATAACCGTATGGCACACAATGAATGTCTCTTTAAAATACTTTGGCTGCTAGCAAGTAAGCCATCACACAGAAATGGCTGCAGGCAAACCCTGCAACAAAGGACAACTGGACTGCAATTGTCAATAAAATAAACTGTATGTGAAACAGACCTTTGTTTTAAGACTATGATATAAACAGGATGTAAAACACTGGAAAAAATGACTATATATACAGTATCTGCCTATAACATATATCCATATATGCCATCCTTGTTCCTGTATCATGCCGCTCATGTAAACCCTCGTTTGATTGAAAATAACGATCAAAATAAAGTGAAGAATGTGGAAAGGGAAAAACTAAGAGGCCACAAAGATAGTTAAACGTTTAAAAATGATGAAAACCATCCTTGCAGCTAAATTGGTTGAGGCACATACCATGCACCATGATGTTCTGGGTTTGAATTTAGTGTGCATGAAGTATGTCATCCACTCAATCCCTCTCTTCCCCCAATAAAGAAAGAAGGGGGGGGGGGCAGGGAAGTAAAGAGTGAAAGAGGAGTGGGGGAGTTTTTACTGCTGCTGTAATCTCTAAGAACACTTGGTTCACTGATTATTGAACTAAAGCTGTTTGCGTGGAAAACGTGTGTGCAATGATGGGACCTCCACGGCTCACATCGGCCACTCCATAATTAAGCTTTAACCTTCTCAGAGAGGATTTGTCAAAATGGAAACTTGGGGCCCGCTCACAGCATTCTCCCAACCTTGTCACTCCACTTGCAGGGTGCAACTTTAAAGCCTGATTCTTGCTTGAGAAAAACCATTCAAAGCTAAATTCAGGCACAAGCTCTTTCCTCCTGAAATACTATATGTGTAATTGTGGGGTCTACAGAAACAACATCACCCTCTAAAAATTTAAGAAATTAGAGAAACACCTGCAAAAAGTACTGACCTGCTGCTCTCTTACAGTTGGTGTATAATAATGGTGACTTAATCTGGTGAACTACTCCGAGTAATGAGAGTCATTAATCTCCTGTATAAATTACCAGCTTCAAAACGTCCTCTCGTGCAAACTCTTTGTCAGAGCTCATATGGCTTCTTTTGTTATACCTGTGGAGTGGAAAAGTAAGGGGGAGGGGAGTGATAGTGAAAGGAAGCCTTCATGCCACGTCTCGACTCACCTAGCGATTAATCACATACCTTTAGGCACTGAATTAAGGACCTGTGATAACTGGAGTGGCCTAATCATCTGCATAGCCAAGGGCATGATGTATCCTTCTGAGAGTAAAGCTAAACCAACTGTTAAAGCCTCGTCCCTCTCTCTATGCTTCTGTCTGTTTCTCTCCCACATTATTTTTGCTTCACGTGTCTCTTCAAATGGTTCTTTGAAGAGTATTTATAGGTGTGAGACGAGCCCAGAAGATGCCACTTTATCTCCACTAGTCTACTGAATGAGGTCTTAAAGAAATGCACCTCCTTATTACAGCCGATCCTCTGCACCTGCTAAATTGACTTTTACCCCTTACTCATCACAAAGCTCTCCGAACATTTGCCAAGCTGCCATGACGACCAAGACATTTTTGAAGACAAATATAGGCCAATCAGTGTCACTATGGCAACGTCAGGCATCAGGTGAAAGGGTAAGCAGTTTCATGATGGGTGAGGAGGAGAAGAGCAACTAATTTGATCAACTAGGTAGAGAGAGAAGCACGGGGAACACACGTTATCTCTTGTGATGGAACTGTGATACTATCACTAATCTATTGATTAGCTGAATCAGTTAATTAAAGTAAATTTAAATCAAACAAAATTATTTTTTTACCCTTGTCAAACCAGTCTATTGGTGTTGTTGTAGCAAGAATTGGGTTTCAGTTTTAGGACTATTGGACCACCAGACACTATGGTGTTGCACTTCAAGTTAAGAATAGTTAGACATTCAGAAAATATGTTTATTGCTTTCTTGCTGAGAGTCAGATGAGAAGATCGATGCCGTCTGCATGGTAAATATGTAGCTGAACCAGCAGATGGTTAGCTTAGCTAAGCATAAACACTAGAAACAGGGGGAAACAGCTAGCTTGGCTCAGTCTGAAGGTAACAAAAACTGCCTATCAGCACTTCTACACCTTACTAATTAATACGATGTTTCCTGTTTGTTTACAAACAAACAGGAAACATCGTACATGTTGTGGTTTTATTTGGGTTTTAAGTTTAACACTACTGTTTTTGTATGGATTAAATGAGACGTAATTGTTTTGTTTGGTAAGAATTAGGAGGATATTTCTCCCTATTTCAGTCTTTATGCTAAACTAAGCTGCTGGATGCGTAGATACATTTACTGGGATTTGGGAGTGGTAATAATCTCCTCATCTAACTCTCAAGACAGCAAATACATGAATTTCTCAAAATGCTGAACTATTCCTTTTCGCTTTTTATTCCAGACTTTCTAAAGAGCCCTCTCCTTGGAATCCTTCTGAATCCTCCTCATCTTTCCATAATCAGTCAAACCCCAGCACCCCACCACAAGGACCGTGGCTCTACTCTATTCCATGAAAATGACTTAATAAATAAACTATGTGCTTATCTTAAACGTTATCAGAAATTCATGGCATTTAAGTATTGGGCTGTGTGTAATTTTCTGCTGGCACAGTCCTGAGACGTGATATTTAATTTTACGTCAAGGTTTATTCCCGCTAGAGTGCTTTTCAAATGAATTTTCTGCTCCACGTCACCGTGGTTCAAGGCCTCCATAGCTGTCGTAATCAAATAGCAAACATTGAGAAGAGCGTCACAGATTGAAGTAACACTTAATTGTGTTGCACTGTGGCCGCCCGCTCCTGTTCAAGCAGTAATGGGTTAAATTGAGGAGCCTAATGCAGTATAATATAATAATTACACGCATATGATGGACCCTAAGCAAGCAGCTGCATCAAGTGTAATTGTTTAGTGAAAGTTACAGATATACTGGTGTCAAGCTCATTGAGGGGGAAAATGAAGAGCAGTCTTTAAATAAAAACTCCTATCCTGAACAATCTAAATGGGTCCATATTGACAGAGAGAGCTTATAGATTACCAAGATGTAAATTACAGAAAGTAGCTTGCAGGAGAAAAAGATATACAGCGTATTAAATGCTGTAATGTGAAAGTGATAATTAGAGTGAGAGTAAATCCTTGCTACAAGCTATATGAGATTGGAGGAATGAAAAGAAATATGAACGGCATGCAAGTAAGAATGACTGGGTGTGTGCGTTTGTGTGTGTGTGTGTGTGTGTGGTCTTAGCTGGCACAGTTAGTCCCATGACCAGCTCCACAGCGTGTTTTGGAAATGGAGCACAGCACAGAAAGCATAGTGGATGGAGAGCCAAGTGGTTCGGAGTGGAAAAGCAATGGCATGGGGGAAGTTTATTTCAGTTCACAAACACCAGCACCCGTGTTTGTGCAACAGGACAACACAATGCTGGCGGAAGCAGTGGGAATCAACCAGACTCTCTTACCTTTGCCAAGTGGGAATTGATCCATTTTGTGAATGTCCTTTTCTGTACTGCCTCCTGCTCATCTGTAAATCAGAGCCCAGAGCATCATTATCAGTCACATGCAATAATAAACAAAGAGGGGATTAAAACACAATCTTCTCATTGTCTATTGTTTTGAGAGTTGACTGGGTTTGCAGAGCTGGAATGCGACTCTAATTAACTTTCATATTATTTCTTCCCGTCTAATGTGTCTGAACACAGTTGCACCGAATCATACCTTATACTGATGTAGAACGAGAAGGCATTTGACATTTAAAGATGGCATTTTCATTAGCTGGACTCCTCTTAGTGCGGACAGAAAATCCTGCTCTCAAAGATGCCCTTTAGATGATAGAAGGGCAGCGGTTATTCCTATACGATGACATGTACCTCTGCCATGATCTATAAGAGGGTTTTATTAATTTCTTACCACAGTTCAAGCATGCAATCTGCTGCTACAATAGGGTACACTGCAACAATAACCCCACAACAAGCAAAAATTAACCTACATGTACAGATTTACCTACATATAGGGAAAGACATTGATTGTGGTGGCTTCAGCGATAAAGCCCTTTTAGCAAAGGCACAATCAATAGCGTAGATGTGTGCTGATGATGTCCCCTAAAAAGCCACTTAACTTAAATGAGAACAAGACATAAATCAAGCCTTGTCACTCACATGTGCACAAGCCAACATACAGTACATATACACACTTCTGCATACTTTTTAGAACCAACTAATGAAATCCTTCCTGATTCCCTGTTGACAGCAGAATTCATTGTTGCTTGCAGCCCACGCAACAACAATTGGGACTTCTGCAATGGTTACATCTGTAATCGACAAATTCATGTGCAACTGCCACATAAATCCCATTTAAATGCATCTATAGTCAACCTGGGACTGTAAGGATCCCATCATGTGCAGTGACTGGTACACTGACAATGTTTTCTTCTGGCCCATCTGCACCACAGAGCAATATCCAAGAGATAAGCATGTTATCAGTGCGAGAGGACGTCTGACACAGTGCTTTCCTCTGCCTTTATGAAATATGCTGACGGTTTGATTACACTCAAGTTAGTGTGTCACTAGGTACTGTGGGCAGATACCAGTAAGGAGTGTGTGGAGGAGTGTGGGGTTGTTCATACATAATGCAGATACATTCACGCACAGTCATACGTGCCACTGAGCAGGTTCCCATTCTATGAATTAATCTTATGATTGGGTCCAGGAGTAATCAATTATTGATGGGCGGTAATATTGGATGAGAATGAGGAAGATTTAGCCCCTGCATGTGACGAAGAACATGTCTGCACGTGCATGGTGCCAGCCTCTCAGTCTCAGGGACGAGGTGACTTTGAACCATGCGCACACACACACATTCACATTCTTTCAATATCACAAAGGGAAACAGCCGTCCTCAGCAACCAAGCCTCACAGCAGCGTTTCAACACACATGATTACCTTCCCGGCTAGTGTTGGCCTGTATCATCATTATTCTCATAAGCAGCCCCAGAGTTCCCAATTTGACCCCCCACAGTGAAGATGACCTTAATGAGATATCATTAACATCTAGTTTCTTGTCTCAGAGGCTGTGTGTACTGATAAATTGTGATGAGACTAGGTCAAAAACAGACTGAAAAGGAAGCCATATACAAACTCATTGCAAACAAATTGTACAGCAACCATTCTGACTGATTCTCTGTTCTGCTCATTTTCCCGTGGGATAGATAGCTAATGTGACAGGAACCAAATCCAAAGAAACACTATGGTAATGTATCTTCCAATCTAATCTAATCTATTAGAGAGTGAGACAGTCAGACAGAACACAGAATGCATTGTATCCACATAGAGAGGAGCAGACAGGGTCAAACAGAGAGATAAAAAAATCAAACATTTTGACAGTCTGCCCGCTGTGCATGTGACACATGCAGTGAGCTGGTACTTGTCTGCTGGGTATGCTTGCTTCACCTGCTCTAGGCTCAGAGCTCAGCGACCTCCACACGTACACACAGACAGACAGACACACACACTCTGCCGAGGTGGAAACGCCCCCTTCAAATTTCTGCCCATTTCGCTTAACACACACCACAGCTTAAATATCTTCCCTGCAGGGAACACTTAGTAAGGAAACTACACTGCAAAATGCAGACACACAGTAGCGTGGCATACTGCAGTGCCACGCTAAGTCTCACACACACACACAAATACACAGCATATCCCACTACACATGCAGAATATACACACACTATTACTTGCCTTCTTTTTCCTACACTATCCATCTTAGTAGGGGACACGCATTCATGCACACACTGTCCCACTTACCGCGGAGGTAGTGGTAGAACCCTGTCACCAGGTTGAGGGATATGTTCTTTTTCGGGGAGCCTTCGCCCCCTGCTCGTCGTGCCATCTTGTACCCCAGACTACGCCTTGATTCCCGCCTGCTTTCATGGGGACGTTGAGAGGACATTCACGGCAACCTCCGAGAGAGGGTACACTTGCCCTTGCTCCTGCCCTTGCTGCCTCTCCCCCCCTTTTTTGGGAGGTGTCTTTAAAGAGCTCCCTGGAGCACAAGACCTCCCGAGATGACAGCGGTGAAACTGTTGCTCTAAGGCAAAGCAGGGAGGAAGGTTTCACCCTCCTGTTCTCCTCTTGTCTTTTACGTCTTGCTGTCCTCTGTCCTGTCCTGCAGAAATGGGCTGCAGACTCAGTCAGACTCAGTGTTTTTCCTGCCCGTTAAGCAGCTTGGGAGTGTGATGTGGGTGTACGTGTGATGGAAAGACTATTTTGTGTGTGTGTGTGTGTGTGTGTGTGTGTGTGTGTGTGTGAGCAGTGCAGTGCCGGCTTGCCTCAGCATCAATCTGTCTTGCTTAGTCCCTTTCTCCCTCTCTCTCTCCCTTTCCCTCTCACACACTCTGCTCAGTCTTTCCCTCCCATGTTCTCTCTCTCTCTCTCTTAATTTCTCACAGCAGGCTGCGGGAACAATCCACTTCCCTCCACTGGCCAGCCAATCAGAGTGCGTGGGAATGGGTGATGTCACAGCAGCACTGTCCGATGTGCAGAGGGAGAACTGAGTGGGGAGGAGGAAAGTGGGTGGGTTGAAGGGGACCGTTTAGCAGGTTGGGAGGGGAGGAAGTGGGAGCTTTACTCTGACAGCATCACATACATACACACACACAGACACACATGCTCTAACATAGCATTGGGACAGACATGCAGGAATTCCCTATGTGTTGTTGGCACTCTAATACCCCTCCTCTCTCCCTCTCATCCACACAGATATCATGCGGTGCTCTGAGGCTGGCAGCTTCCTACTCTATAGAGCCTGCAGGGGAGCAGACTATCACAGGCAGTCATCCCGTCTGATCTGCTACCGTACTCTCTTCAAAAAATGGACCCGCTTTCATCGCAACCACAGTCACATACAGTACATCTGTCTGTTTGTTTCCTTTGGGGGAGTGAGTACTGAATAGATCAGAATACAATAGAGGTGAAAGCAATATCTTGAGGTTAGGTTTGGCATACACAGCAACATCAAAGTCTATTGTCTATAGACAATATAGGCAAGTCCAGAACAAAGAAGACAATGTTAAGTGTGTGGTAATCTTCATTCACTCTGAATGTGTGATCTGTACTGCACTGGAAATTGAAAATACTGAAAATACTTGTAAAATGTCAAACCAGTTGAAAAACAAGCGACACTGCAGACAATGGTAATATCGTTCATCCAACTATTGTGGATTCTGCATCTAAAGAGACACTCTCCAACTGCAAGAGCTACTAGAGCTAATAGTAGGAACTAGATCAGATGTAAACCAGTGTTATGGAGCCTAAATTACCCCAACCCCCTCCACTGCTGCAGTCAAATTATAGCAGATAATACTAGTTTTGCAGTACATTGACCTCTTCTCTCTTTTCACAGTCTGATTTGTTTCTCTGTTTCTGTCTGAACTATGCTCTCTCCTATTCAGTCTGTCCATTTCCCTCATATTTTGTCACTCATATTCTCTAACGCACACACACACACACACACAAATGAGCTCTGGCGATATTAAAAGCGCTGGGCTCTTCTTTGAAACCACATTCAGAGTTTCCAGGAAAGCAATATTCATGCAGAATAGACTGGTGGGTCTTATATCTGCCTTAAAGATGAAAGGACCATTTATCATTTGTGTGATTTTGCCTTTTGTTCTTTGGGTTCACCCCATAAGGGATTCTAATTATGAAAGTCATCAATAACTGATGGCAGCTGTCATCTGCTATCTGTCTGCTGATAATCACACCGCTGACACTCCTCCCTTTAACAGCCCCCAAACTGGCCGTCATAGTGCCACCATGAGCCTATTCCACAGACCTGCCTTTGAAACGAGTGTCTGTCATTGTCCGTTTTACATTTTTGTATATACAGTAGATTACTGTGTATGTGGCTGAATGTATGCGTAGTTATTATAGATGAACAGAGTGAGAGTTCAAAGAAATATTCATGCTGTCCTGTTTTACATATACATATACATATACATTGCCTTTGCTTGCGCATTCTAGACTGCTAAAATATAATTTTATGCCAGTGGAAAGCAGAATCCAGTGGGACATTCACATTCCACACACTCCCATTCCCTACTCAATAATATTACTGGAATAAAATCC
>JAVQJV010073690.1:0-15343 GCA_036024995.1 Gadopsis bispinosus | reverse complement strand
AGAGGGAGACTAACGAGACAGGAAGCATAACCAAATAAGGAGGGAACCACACCAGGGAGGGAAACACTGGACACACAGAGGAACAGACCAGGGGCACGACACAAGAGAACTAAAGACCTGAAACATGAGACCTCGGAACAAACAAGTACACAAACACCTACAAACACAAACACCTTGACATGGAACATAACACAGCGGCATGAAATTTCCTGAGCACATTCATGCTCTTAGAGACCCTTTTGACTCCCCAGTAATTACCCCTTGGTCTTTTCGCCGGTGCCACTCACGGGACAAAATGTATAATTTTTGCCACTTTCCTGTTGAGCTTCTAAAAATAGTAAAAATATAAATATGCTTTGTATGTGTCCAACATGTAATCTAATAAACATTGCAGGTTGTAAGGGCTGCTAGCAGGGCTTTAGACTTTATTCTTGTTTTTTGAAATGGTTGTTGATTTTGTTTAGTATTTATATATAAATATATATATTTTTTCTCAGTTTTCACAGTCATTGAGAACGGGTCGGAGCATTACCACCAGCCAGAGAGAAATCCTGATGATTTGCCAGTAAGAAACTACTCCATCTCTTTGTTTTACATACTATATATGTAATGCTGACAAGTGTATGTGCATGAGTACACTATCGACGCCTGTCAACTTTTCAGTTTCACTTTTCTCACAGTGATGTTATTCTGCAGCTCAGAGTCTTACAGTAATGTGTATTATTGGTGCAGCCAGAAAACCTCTGAGAACCAACTTTGTTCACTGACCAATGCCTGAACTCTGCAGGGTTACTCTGAGAACTGATAGTCCGTTCTGCGTCCATTAAGCATTCTGCACTTGGCCCCCTGCCTCCATCTCTACTGCTGTATTTCCCAGGACTTTGAGGGAAAACTTCTCTTCCTGCAGTAACAAATCATAACGGAGCTGACACAACCACTGGCCTGCACTGATAGAGAGAAGCCTTGACCTTACAGTAATGTTTTGATCTGTGCTGCTGTTTTTATTCTCTACAGTGTAGATGCAGTGCTGATGATGTAAAATTTTGTGAAAGAAAAAGGTTAAACCTCTGTGAATATCTTGCCCCCCCTGCAGAGTAACAATGAATATTTCATGGGCAGATTTCAAAACTGTTCTTCCCCTTTCTATCTTTTCAACTTCCATGGTGGGATTTGTGGGAGAGGTGCTTTCAGTATCAGTGCTCTTTGTAGGCTACATATTTTCTATGTGCAGCCATCTATCCTGTTTACTTTTATAGTTTAACGTGTTTATCTCTGTTGTCAACAGTGGAAAAAAGACCACAGATACTTGAACACAAAAATTAACAAATAGCCATACAAGGCAAAAATACATGCACATAAACACACACACACACACACACACACACATATCCTCCTTTGCAATACAATCTAGCAGTCCAGCTGTCCATTTCGAGGAAGAGACTTTAAGTGCATTGTGTGGTGTTTTCAGGCTGGACCGAGCACAGCTGGCAGTGGGCTGTTTGTCTGTCAGCCGACAGGTCCATTAGCTCGGGCTGGCGGACAGACAGATGGAGGCTCTGCGGGGTGATGAGCAGAGAAAAACGCTCGAAAACTGCTTTTTCACAAGAGACAGAGCCTCCAATTTGAGATGAGAGGCTCACACGCACAAATGGGAACACACGCATTCGCACACAGGATCCCCATCTGTTCACACTTTACAGGTTTAATGTTAAACTACCCGAGATCAATTGACAGTAAAATAGTCTGGCTCATGCTGAGATTTCTTTTCGGTTAGATTCTGTTTTGGGCAAGTTTGATTTCATTGTAGGTGGCGCTCTTTTTGTTCGTCTGTTCATTTGAGGCAGCAGCTGCTTATTCAAACAAACATCTGGTTCTTTTTGTTGTTGCCGGAAGTATAAAATGTCTCACTCTCAAAAACTGTTACTGGAAAGATAAACATTTTAAATGATCTCTTAAAGCTACACTAACCAATAATTTTATATAAAAATGGATCAAATGACTTATTATGACCAGATCTGCAGAACCTCTCAGCTTTATGGAGCGTTTTAGCATCTTTTAGCAAATATTTTTGGTTTTAGGACCCACAACTTTACTCTTCTGGTTCACTCTCACCTACATGCTTTGCACCAAATTTAGCTAATAGTTAGTGAACATAATAAATGAGCATTCCTCTGCTAAATAGCCAGATCTTTTTCTCAGTAGGTGATGGAGGAAAACAGAACTAGAACGAGAGCGAATGTTGGACTTGCAGTCGCCAGGTTGCCAGAAACACGACTCCATATTCACGCTAATATTGCTCTGTGTCTGCTAGATACGTAAATAAGCCACTGATGGCTAACACGTTCACCATAGGAAATGTATAAGGTTATTAGAACATGTCAAAGTTATGTTTACAGGCTGTTTAACTATCGTCAGGTGGCTGAGAAGATTCAAAGGAATGCACACTGCACACTTTTTCCATTTTTTCTCAACCACATTGTCCCTCACTTCAAGTCCTGTCTTCTTTTCCGATAGCTCAATTACAAAGGAGGCTGTTTTCTTGGCCTGCTCCACCTCTCATTTAGTGCTCCAGGCTCCCACAGCATCAAGAGCCTCTCAAGGCCTGTGAGCAGCTCTTAGTTAGCTGAAATGGATTGCCACTGCTTGATGTTGTTGTTTTTTACCCTGAGGCCACAAAGGCAGTTTGCCTTGTGGCCTCAGTTAACTCAACTCATCCATCAGCCGCGTTGCCCGCCCACATGGGTGACGCTCGGGGAGCCACAAAAGACCAGAAACACTTCTCTTCATTACCATACAGCGCCACAAACATGGCAAACTCTCCTGCTGTCTTGCAAAAACAGCCATTAGTGTGTCTTAAAAAGTCATTCTCATATCTTTTAGTAAGATTCCCCTCCAGGCATTATGCTGGAACAGGACAAGTTGTCATTTGGAGGGATTTCAAGGACACAGCAGGCAGGATTCAGACTCAAGGTATGGGGGATGAAACAAGAACACGCCCACCAGTTTCCTGAGCAGGTGTGAAGAGCGCCCGAATGGCGAATGCATCTCCCCGCTAATTGTGCTAACACTTCTCTGACAACTTCCTCTCCGCCCACAGCCCTGTGCTGTTTTAACTTCCTGAGCATTCATGAAAGCCTGATCCCGCTTCTCCCACTCATGTTGACGGTGGATTAAAAGGAACAGATTGCAGAACAACTTAAGCAGGTCCGCGGTCTATCAGTGTACTGTAAACAAGGGCTTCTCCTGCCTATGTGAATGCCAAAAGACTATTTTCAGATACGACTGCAAAAAAAAAGTGACAATAGAGAATATGGTGTTGTATTCTATTTGTGCGTCTACGAGCTATGTTTAACTTAGCAGCCACCTTTTTATATTTCCCTGAAACATCTTAAGAAAACAGATCTGTGTGTGTGTGTTTTTTCGCGTGTTTGCCGTCTAGTTGGAGCAGAGCCAGCTACAGAAAGACGTCCTCAAGCTCAACACTTATGTGGCCTTGCACAGCTTCACCCCCCAAGACAGCCATGACCTGGAGATGAGGTTAGTTTACACACACATACACACACACAAACTTGCACACATGTCACTCTAATCAAGAAATCCCACTATAGCACTCACTAAACTCACATTACTCAGTGCAGCAGCTGTCCGGGGACTGATGATGAAAAACAGCTGGCTGATTGACTCCGACATGCTAACAGTGATTCATTTTCATACACTTTCTGCTTCTCACAGAACAGAGAAAACAAGGTCAATGAATAAACCGAGACTCACGTACTGCAATTTCAATTTCTTGTAAGCACGATCCAACTTCACTGTGAAATTTGGTTCGATTGAATGCAGCGCTGATTAATTCATACACACGCGTACATCTCCAAAGGTCACCTGCCAGGCAAGATCTAAAACATAAAGAGCCTACGCTGCCTTTAAGCAAACAATCTGTTCCAGTTCCAGTTCCTAAATATTGCAGTTACACTTTTTAATGATCATTATTAGTTTTAGTGATTCCAGTAACTCAGTAATTCAATTACGCTGACAATAAAACACTATAATCATAATATATTGATTAATTGCATAGGCTTGCCGTGCACACATGACAAATTGACACATGACAGAAACAGATTCTCTATTTATGACATTCATTCATTGACTCCTGTTGCCTTCTGTAATTTTGACAATAGTAAACATCTTGTATGCACCTGTTGATTTGCAGCTGCTCTAATCTAGTCATATAATACACCAAGACCAAGGCTCACAATCACAAACCCACAAAGTACACATGTACACAGGGAAATAAGATGACGTGTCGTGTCTGCTGGTGAAGAGCTGTCTGCTCAATATTCATCTTCTTTTCCATGCCCAGGAAGTTCAGTTAATTCTGGTCTGTTAATTAGTGTGTCTGTGTTTCTTTCCTTTATCTTATATAATCACTGTATTCAGAGCACTAGGAAGTCAAAGAACATAAGAAAAGATTTACAAAAGGAACTAATTAGCTTCCTCTTTTTGGATATGGTCCTCAAAGATTTCTCTGGAGTGGCTTCAATAATAGTACCTATGTGTGCGCGCATAGATGGTCTATTAATATCAGTCTATCACACCTGTTCTTGGATTTATCCTGAGAGAAACACACAGTCTTTGGAAAGTCCATTTATATGTTCATTATTATCGCTCCTACGAGGCGTAGACAGCGTGCCAGGGGCTAAGGAAGATGATATTTTTGAATGCTGGTAAAAAACAATTGTTCAATTGATGTTCAATTCTTAATGGCCAATATGTAAATACCAATTCAATTAAGGATATGGACAGAAAACAACAGGAAGTACTTTTAGCTTCTCAGACAAACCAATGAACGAAAGCTCTTTAGGCTAGTGGAACAGAGGCCAACTTGGAAAGTGAATGGGACTTTAGAGGAGCTGCATTGTATCCCACTTCCATGTTGTGTGTCCTGGTGGTTGCCGTTTTAATCAAATTTTCGCCCAACAAAATTTCTTCACATTTTTAAATGCTCTGCACTGGACAAAGGGCGACAGAGGGAATCAACACTAAGACTCTAATGATCCGTTTCCTACGGTGGCCGTGAAGTTCAAAACACAACAACGTTTCACAAAACAGTCGGTCCAATCACAAACAAGAAGTGTTGTCCCTCCCTTTCTGTAATCTGAAATGTTGCTGTGTTTTGTGAAATGCTGTTGTGTTTTGACATTAATGGCCACCATAGATTCCATAATACAATATGGCTGCAAATCCACCATTGCAGGCAGTTACATCTAAATAAAATCCAAAACGAACACAAAAACTATCAATTTAGTTAATTTAAACAGAGCGACACAGTTTGTGCTTGGTTCCACTTGTTACTGAACCACTCCAAATACTGCTCATAGCACCGCTAATGAAGATCATTTAGGCTGTTTAGTATATCTGGTGTGAATACAAAGCTAGCAGTGAGGGTAACCATCTTGGTGAACACTCCCAAGTCAGAATAATGGGAGGTTTTCCTGCTCTTCCCACTGTGCCAACATTGCGTGAATGCAGCACCAGCGTAGAGTACATATTGTATACACTCAGTATGCACTTGAGAAACAGCATCGTTGAGGGCTAAAAGCTGCTGCTGCTCTGGGCTCAAACATTCAAGCATGTTGCACCAATGAACACACCCTAATTATTGTTTCTGGCTTTGGCAGGTAATTGAAAATTTAAGCTGATGAGAGTTGTGCAGCTGGAGTTTTCTGTGTTCTGTGATTCAGTGTTTGTACAATATTATAAATTAAGAATTCTCTAAAAGAATTAGGTTTTGTATGTTTGGTATTTGACTGTGTTAACATACACCTCTCTCCCACAAATGTGTTTTTCTGCACATGTGTCCAACAATGGAACAATAATTTAAAGCTGCTATGTGACAATGTGAAAGGGGCTGTGCATAGATGAACCAACAGAGATTTACCAACCTGAAACCCCTCAGCTTTACAGCGCTTAATAGTAAATGTACTTCACTTATATAGTGCTTTTCAACCTTAACGGTTGCTAAAGCACTTTTACATTCATTCATTCAGCCGCCACCTCATTGTTTAGCTGTCTGGCTGCAACTTTTGGTTCAATCTCACCGCTCTCATAGCATCGTTTTCAACCACCGCAGGCGGCTGTTGTCAGTGAAATAGCTCTAAAAACCTTCTGTGCACTACCTGCTCAGCAACAAGAGACAGAAAGGCACAGTTAGCAATTAGCTGGTGAGCATATAGCATTTGACAGCCAAAGAGCCATGTATTTCCCTCAGGAGCTGGTAGACACTAAAAACAGAGCTAAAAGATAGTGAATATTGGACTTACATTCATCATATAGTCAGAAATGTGACTCCAAATGCATCATAATGTTACATCGTAACTGCTGGGCGTGTAAATAAGCAACACGTTTGCCATTACAACTTTGACTTCTTTCTCCCATGTGGCCAAAAAGACTGTCTAGCCTGCCTTATTATCTCCAATACAATCTGAAACTCAGGCTACAAACTTTATCCCATGCCTTAAACCATGATTGATAGGGCATCAACTGCAATACACTTTGAAATAGGCCCTCAGGAAAGAGTGTATTGAGCAGTCCTTCAGCCTAAGTACCCATTTGCTCCAGGATCTCACAGAAATCCTTCGAGGATTTAAGGATATGAGAGCGCACTTGTTCTCGCCCTCTTTCTCCTGCACACACACACACACACACACACACACACACTGGTCCTTCCCCTCTCTTTGGTCAAGAAAAACCTCAATCATGAGGCTTGATTTAAAATTCATTGACTTTTCCTCTACGACTCTCTGTCCAGCATAAAAGTCCACCAAGCCAGTGTTTTTCTCCTCTGTGTTTCACTGCAGACAGTAATCAATACATCACACACTAACACAAGTACATATGAGGGGAAAATGGAATTTTTAATCAAAAAGGTTCAATTTCCATTTTAATTTTAAGTGAGAAAATCAGGTTTGTGATTAGTTTCAGTTGCTGCCACATGCTCTGATTACACGATTATCTTCGACTATGTGGTGATTGTAATGATGAGTTCTGCATTTTTAAAATACAGTTTCAGAAAACCCACTTTTCTTTTTTGTGATCTAATGGACAAGGTAATTTTGGAACAACATGTATTTGTTTTCGTCACCGTAGAGGATTTTACAACGTTGGGTGTTATCTGAGTCATGGTGCGTAATACCAAGCAAAGGACATCCAGCGTTGTAAATGAGCCACAAGAGAAAGACAAAGGGAAATTACGTAAACCAACATTTGGCTCAACTGTGCTGGTCCTTTTGATTTTTATTGGTCAAATTTAGCCGACGGCTTTGAACAGATGCTAGTCATTATGGCACATGCGGTGAAATGATTCATGCGTTTCCTGGATAAAGAAGAATTACTTACAGCACACAGGATTAAGGTGCATCCAGTCTCATTTAAATCACAGAAAAACATTGCAAACACCTTCTTTTCTGGTCGACTATACAGCACTCGTGTTGAAGAGGGGCTCTTGAAGAGCACAAGTGGAGAGATCGACCGAGTTTACAGTAACTTTCAGCTGTTGCTTAATTCACCCTTTGCTAAGCCCTGCACTCTCACACAGTGGATGTGCTAGTTGTGAACATGGCTTTCTGTAATGTAACCTGTGTTACATAGTGATATGGTCCCTGGCTTTGTAGGCTACTACTGTTGGTAGTAAGCTATTTAGCAGGTCGTGCTAAAGTTTGCAGCTTATGTTAGAGCAGATGCTTTTGCTCTTGTGTTCTTGGTTTTGGATAAAATGACGTGGCCCTCTACAGTTTCTGGACACAGTATTGTTGCTTTTACTTGGGTCCCGTGCTCATCGCTTCCACATACAGAGAAATCCAGTTTGACCGGCTTTGACCGGCCTCCAGTGGCTACCTACGATTGCTAAGCTAAGATTGGACAATTCACACTTGTGCCACTAAAGCACAGAGCTGAGGTGGGTCATTACCTGCTTTGCAGAGGGGCGTTGGGTCAAAATTAACATTATAAACAATAATGTATTCGACCATATCACCACAAACAGTGAGTCAGTAGAGGCATACAGCTCATCTTTTCCACAGGGTCTCCTACTGGATCTATCTGACTATGCAGATAAGAAGACAGTAATTTACATTTTGAGTCATTTCTTCTTTGTTTTCCTCTATATTGCAGCGCGGGAGACAGAATCTTATTGGCTGACGACTCCAATGATGACTGGTGGAAGGTTGGTACAAAACCAACATATTAACACCTAGTGACATAGCTCATCTAAAACCTTTTCTTTCTCTATAAGCACAATTAACCTCCCAAGATGCTACATTCAAAGACAATGTTTGCAAGTTCACTGTTGACATATGCAGTTGACATATTATGTGTCTGTTTTCCACAAAGCCTCCCAAAAATACCCATATAAGAAATGGATTGATAAATTACAGGAAGTCAAGCTGTAAATTATAGGAGCAAGGCTACAGGCTGCCTCAGGACACAAATGCATGACAGATAAATTAGGGAGACAAAAGGGCCAAAACGTGACTCTACAGAGGCAGCCGGCCGCCACCAGACCATGAAGAAACTCATCACGTATTTTAACTCTGTTGTTGTTCTCTACAGGCGGTAGATAAACAGAGACATCTGGCCTGTTTGGTCTTTGAACAATGGATTCTTTTAACAAGTCTAACATTAGCACCTGATGCAACACCTGAATACAGTGCAGCATTTCCTCCAGTCATGAAAACACTGGCTTTGTAATCCTCTTATGTACTGTGCAGCCCTTCCATGTGTCAGCCTTTTTCATGTTTGATGATTTTTTTTTTCCTCAGGGGGTAATTGAGGACAGGATCGGTTTCTTCCCAGCAGCCTTTGCTCATCAGGTGCATGCAGGGGACCAAGTGTTCAGGTGTAGCAGGACGTTCATCGGCTGTAAGGAACAAGGCCAGATCACCCTGAAGGAGGGGCAGGTACTGTACAAACCTCATGATGATGATGGCCTAGTGACCGAGACCCGATCTCGGGCCTCAGTCAGGGGCCAGGTCCAAATTGCTTTTAGCTAATTGGTCGTCATAGTGCGTCATAATCATCACGATTTTTGATAAATAGCTTGTATTTCTACTCAGTTTGACTGCGACCACATAACTTGGTCAGTCTTTATTCTCTGTTTGGGTCAGTTTGGGTCAACCACATTTTGGATTGGGTCTAATAATCCTGAGGTTTATTTGGGTAGGGTCTGAATGTCCTCAGGAATGGATGTGCTTTTTAAATTAAGTTATGCCCATTGAGTTCTTGTACAGGTTTTCCACGTGTCAATTTTGAATTGTGTGCAATGTTTTGGACCTGTGAAGACATGTAGTGTATTGACATTTGTTATAAGTGTGGGCTGCTGCGGTTTCACCAGCCAACTAGGTGCTCAAGTAACAAAAGACCAAATGTGAAACAAAAACATCTCGGCAGCACTAGCCTAATAAATTTCTTGACGTCTGCAAGAGTGTATTTTATTTATACTACCACCGGAGAGCGCCAAAGTCATAAATCTTTTCATCATGCACACAGTGACATTACAGGAATGCATGCAAGAAAACTCTGCAACCCTTTTATGGATAAAAACCTGCCAGATGAACCTGAAAATGCTTGGCAATCAAGCTAATAACAAGGCTAGTTTTCTTAATTTAAGTGATGTTTTGGGAATAATAAAACTCTCTAGACAGCACTGGCCTGTTTGCTGTTAGGGTTAATTGTCTGCCCTTGCCCAAAGACAAAACACGTGAAGGAGTAATTTAGACCAAACATTAGCAGAGTTGATCCCATGAACGTTGTTATCATCATTGGATTGGGGAAGCAATGACCTTTATCATAGACATTACAATTTCCACATTACACCTGTGAGTAATTCATGATCACACCCCAGCCATTAGAGCACATCAGATTCACATTATCCAGCAGCACTTTAGCCATTTTATTAGCCTCCTGCAGCTCCCACGTCGCCTCTTACCTTCAGCAACTCTTACCTCTCATACGCTTAGTCACAGAAAAGCTCGACTTGAGTTGGCCGAGAGAGGATCCCTCTCAAAAGTTACCATTAAATTAGCATTTTGGCATAATGTCTGTACTTAGATCAGGCTCCGTTTTTTCCCACAATGCTTTCCAGGGCATGTTGGGACTCAAGCAAGCAACCCCCAGTGGAGATGAAACCACGAAAACAAGATGAGTCTGGTGACCTGCTGCCTTTCTTTTCCAGTCACACAAATCCAAGGGGAAGATGTTGTAGGATACTTAGTGCGAGCATGCAAACACAATGTTTTCTGCTCTATTGTGAGGGTCAGTGACTGAAATTAGGAGTTGGAGTCACTTTTTTTGTTGATAAAAAAATACAGTATTTATTCCTCCTCTCCTTTTGACCACAATTATCAGTTGAGAATCTCAGAGTATCATCACCTTAAAATGTCATGGCAATATTAAATGAAGAGTTTATCAACACTTCTGCTGGGCAACACAGTATATTCATACAGTATACAGATATTGTGATTAAATTAAATCAAATCTTTTTATGTATAGCTCCTTTCATAGAAGTGCTTTACAGGTGATTAACAATAAGGCAGTAAATGCTGCTGATACCATGAATTAAACCCCAAAATATCCAAGAAATAATTTAAATAAGATTAATGCAAGCAGCTACCTGTTTGGTTACGATATCCACATTACTAATCATCATTTATGGAAATATTCTTGTGTGAAAATGATCATTAATTGTATCCCCAAACGTTCTCACATTATAGATATACTATATGGCCAAAGGTATTTGGACAACTGAACAAAATATGTTAACATGAACATCTCATGAGCGCCATCTGCTGTCACAACACCCTCAATTCTTCTGGGAAGACTTCCCTGATATTGGCCTCTATACATACTGAAATATTCAGTCAAGTGTTTTTTTTTTTACAATGTTTCACTGCACTTGTCAACTGCACTCCCTATTCATTAGTTGTTTCGTATTACAGTAAGATGTCTCTTTTCCCTCAGATTTGTGTGAGCAGTGAGGGCGAACACAGCGGCTTCATCCGGGTGGCGAGTGGAAAGAAGAGAGGCTTTGTGCCCTGTGACGTTCTGGAAATCATCTGAGACAAACACTCAGAGAAATGAAGAGAGAGAGAGAGAGAGAGAGAGAGAGGGTAGGATCAGTCACCTGGAGGTCAGAGGAGGAGGAAGCTGAACCTACAAAATGGCTGCGAGTAACCAGTGAGAGAGTTCGCCTCATCAGAAGTTGGAGTTTGGACTTAAAAGTGATGCTGGTTTTGTCAGTGAGGACTCCACTTTGCTGCAGGTCAGAGTCTCTGCATCTTGCTCACGCCCTCTCAGCACAGAGAGAGATGCTGAGACGACAGAGCGTTTGTTGTTTGTAGGGAGACAGGAGGTTCACTGGAACTGGTTTAATTTATAGAGCCGACGCGTGTGTGTATGCCCCCTTAGTTTTATTCTGTTATGAGCTGTTTATTTTTTGGGAAGTGGAACTGCTGTCTGGAAACAAAAACTACAACGATTGTTTTTCAGTGTTTCAGTACATGCGATGGCTTTCCTCCAACAATTAGTTTAGCTTTGTCAGGCTTCTGCATTATGTTCCAAGCAAAAGTTGAGCTTTTATTGCAAAGTAGTCAACAGTTGGCTCCGATTATTTTGGATGACAAATCCCTGACGTCAGAAATTGATGGGAAAATTGGATTAGAATTTAAAACAACATACACATAAAAGAAGAACATTTATTCTCTTAGAAGCCTCAACTCTCCCTTAAATTATCTCTCAATGAACTTACTGTATAACTAGAGTTACAGTTACAGTCCTTTGACTGAACCAAAAACAGGTGAGAAGATGCAATAAAGATGTGGGGAACATTTTCAAAAGGAGTTCGACACACTCAGAAAGACTTCAGAAATTCTCCAAAAATCTCGCCGTCATATTCATTCATTCAGTCATTAACCATACTGCTTATCCCGAAGGGTCGCAGGGGGGGGCTGGAGCCAATCCCAGCTAACATTGGGCGAGAGGCAGGGAAACACCCTGGACTGGTCGCCAGTCAATCGCAGGGCAGTTTAGGATGACAGAAGTAGCAAATGTTTGGCATTTTTGATTGATTAATGCCTTAAACGTTTATATTGATTATCATAAATGTTGTAGATCGACTAATCACTTAATAAACTAGTTGGCATTTGTTTTTATTTTGGAAGGAAATCACACTGATATGATTTACTGTTTCATGATGATTTATGGTATGATTTAGCTTTTTCTTTTTGAAACAAACATGAGACTGAACTCTGAGAGCGGAGCATGATGGGACACGACAGTGGACTGCTGTAGCTTTCGCTTCTGTTAGTCATTTTCATGATTTAAACATGTTGGACCGCCCTTACCGCTCCACGCACTCCTTCACCACGGCAAAGTTTCCATCGCCGATCACTTTCCCGACCTCGTACTTCTCGTTGATGATGGAGGAAGAAACGGACCGATTACCATTCACTGCGAGGAGAAGAAGGCAGATGGTGCTGACTTTTTATATTTCTCTGATTAAACTCAGGCTCGACCCCATGACCTCTGCATGACCGTGGCAGCTTTCACTAACATGTCGGCTTTGAAAATTCACTCAAAAAGGTTTTCACACTTTGAGCTGCCGAGTCTTGATCGGCCTCAGAGGTTTTCAGTGTTTAGTCAGCGTGTCTTTCCAACACTCGAGGTGCCGGAGGCTTTTAAGCTGCCGCTGCCTCACTCTGCTGCAGAGAGGGTTGATTTTAGGGCTGTTCAGTCTTTTCTTGAGATGCTGTTTTTGAAAATTCACTTGGATACTTCGCCTAAAATCCCAAAGCCTCAAAACTTTCAAGGAGCCGTCTAACACTCTAACACTACTCTTCAACAAGAAATTATTTAGCTTAAGGAAGAGGAGGATTTTCTCAACACTTCCAAGTAACAAGCAACTAAATCTGTCGGACAGCTGTAGTGGAGTGGAAGTATAAAGTTGCGTAACATTTTTCTCAAGTAAAGTACAAGGCCTTGATTCCAAACATCAAACACAAACACACCCTCGACGGTGGCGTCGTCTGGCTCCTCTGCCTCTCCGTTTACGTCTGTGGAGGAAGCTCGACGAGGGGACACCTAGGCAGAAAAATGAAGAATTCTGAATCTGTCACTTGTTAGTTTTATTTCACACATTGATCTGTAATAAACGTTGTGTTTTAGCCGAGATAGTTTATTTATTTATTTTTTTTTTTAGAGCGATGAAAAAAATATACTTCTATTTTACCACTACAGAACTGGGTATCTGGTAATTTCTTTATAGTTTTTAATCAATCTGACCTTGAGGCTGCGTTGTGTCCCTGGGCTGGTGGGGGAGGGGCTGGACCTGGCCGACTTCCCAGCTGACTGCGATCCTGGGGTCTCATTGGCTACACACGAGAAAGTAAAAATTATCTGGTGAAGAGTAATTTAAAGTATAACTCCAGAACCTGCCTGAGAATCATCATGTTCTTAAGTTTTCTTCAGTATCAAAGTAATCCAGTGATAAGTTTGTGTACATACATGGGTACACTGCAAACAGGTGCTGCTGAAGGCTAATTCGACAGACTTTTAATGGTGCTAATATGTTAAAATGTAAACAAATACAGGCACAAAGAAAATAGGGCTCAAGTTGTGCCAAACAATGTAATTCACTGAATCTAAAGCATCAACTATATGACTGTCATTGTTTGTTTAGGGTTCACACCTGGGCCAGGAGACTTTGTTCTGGATGGGCCTTTGGGTGGAGTCCTGGAGGAGGAGAAGCTGGAGCTGCTAGGAGTCTTGGGAGTTGTAGATTTTGGAGGAGCCGTAGAGCGAGACACCTTGGCTCTGCATTCTGGAGAGAGAGAGAGAGAAATGGCACTATGATTTAGTTGTCAGCACTGCTGTGTCTTCAGAGTCAAAATGGACAAAGACGTGTCAAACCCGTCAACCTAGAGCAGGTTGGCATTGTCACTGGATTTCAAATCTATTAGACGATTGATCCAAGGGTGAGAGTCGCCACAGTCCCCTGCATCAACACCACATCAGAAACAAAAGAACACAAAGTGTGTGTTTGTCTCACCGTTAACAAAAGCCGGTGTTTTGGTGGTGTGTGTGAGCACAAAGTCGTCCTGAGCGTAGCGAAACTTCTCCGGCCCACACGCCATGAACACATCATCATCCCCGAAGAAATCCTGCAGACAGGTCAGCTACACACACACACACACACACACACACACACACACACAGATAAATCAGACTGTTGGAAAAACACTGCACTGGTGTGTGTGTGTGTGTGTGAGAGAGAGAAACAGACAAAGCAGACGACAGCTGGAAATATTCTAATGACGTTTGACGCTGGCAGCGCTTCAATGGACACACAAACACACACAGTGTGCTGTCTAAGAACTGTCTTGAGGATTAAATACAAATCGCACATGAAAATGTTCCAGATTTATTCCAGACAGTTGTGGGAGATGAACAGGTGAAGAGGGATCAACGGGGATGAAGGGGGGGGCGGCGGATTAAACAGAGATGGAGAAACAAGTTAAATCAGAAAATGGCAGTGGAGGAAGAAGTAAAAGTACCAATACAACAATGTAGCAATACCCCTCTACCAGTACAAGTACCTGCATTTAAAATCATACGTAAGTAAAACTACGGAAGTATTGTGAGCTAAATTAAAGTATTAAAAGTTAAACTACTTGTTCTGTAAGCTGTAATGTGATGTTAAAGCAGCATTTTACTGATGTAGCTGTTTGAGGTAGAGCTAGTTTTAACTGCTGTCATATACAGTTAGTTTAGTCCAGTGGCTCCCAACCTAAGGGTAAGGCCCCTCCAAAGGGTCACGAGATAAATCTGAGGGGTCATGAGATGATTCATGGGAGAGCAAAGAAGAATACGTTAATATTTCTACCAACAGATATGAGAGTGGTATTGACCTTCTCATCTAACTGTCAGAGAGCGAATGAGTATATTTCCCAAAAGTATTTCTTTAGTAGAGAAACTACCAAGGAATTTTAATGATGCATAGTTGCCAGGGAGGAACTGGCTGCGACACACATACAAGTGTTTCTTTGTGTATTTATGCAATATCTTGACACCTTCTTCCTCTTTCCTTCTTCCCCAAATCTCTCCTCTCTACACCATCATTTCTTCCTCTTTCCCTGTTTCATCCTCTCCTCCTCCTTTTTGTCCTCTATTTTACCTCTCCTCATCGGTCCCATCGCCCCCCCCCATTTTACTGTTTACTCAATGCCTCCGGAACTCTGTGTGTGTGTGTGTGTGTGTGTGTGTGTGTGTGTGTGTGTGTGTGTGTGTGTGTGTG